>PVJO010023144.1:0-10030 GCA_004026905.1 Hystrix cristata | reverse complement strand
GATGTGGCATCTTGTTATTCAATATGGTAATTCTATAGTCCACACTCATTTGCAAATTCATCTTTTTGCACACCAATGATAAATCTGTCCCAAAGACTGACATTAAGAGCCCCCAGAACTGACCCCATTCTTCCCTTTACAAAAGAGTAGAATAGGGATCCCGGGAAAGATGACCCAGTACTCCCTGCAAACTGGTGAAATGCTTTCAGAAGAACTGTCAACAGAGTCCATTTACAATAATGCAGTTGTAAAACCAATCTAACTCTCCAAAAGCAGGGGATCAATTAAAGTATGTCATTGCCTTAAAACGAAATTCTGAACAGCCATTGCAATCAAATAATAAAAGCGTATTAGATGGCATTCGGAAATGCTACTGCTCTGTGAAGTTACGGAGCACAATGTGCAAAAGCCTGAGACTATTCCAGCAATGTATTCATGCATGTGTCTGGAATAGTTCTCTCTCTCTCTCTCTCCCCTTCTCTCTCTCTCTCTCTCTCTCTCTCTCTCCCCCCCTCCCCATCCCCCGCACTGAAAATTCACTTTCTCTCCGGACATTCTATCTAAAATTGCAAGCTTTTCACAAAATTTTCCACTCCCATTCCTTTGTTTATTTTTACTCCTTAATATTTACAAATTTGTAACATACTAAATGTATCTGTCAAGAACCTAGACAGAAATAGAGGACACAGAGTGAAGTGATTAAACCCAGTTTACTGGAGGGACCATTTACAGGGGTGTGAGCAGAGTAAAGGAAAACCAGAAAACTAGCAAGAACCCTACAGCATACCAGGATAAGGGACAAGGAGAGAGCCAATATTATCTCTGGGAATGAAGGGTAAGTGAAGAAGGCAGATATCACAACCTGGAGAGAAAATTGTAACTGTAGGTGGTGGACAGGAACTGGAGTCTACATGAACCTGCAGCCCAACAAGAATAAATACCGTCCCTCTCTCCCCTGCACCTCCTGATCTGCCAGTGCCCTCCCGCACCTCCCCAACCCAATCAGGACTCAAGAATAAAGGAACTCATCCTTAAAGTCCCTTCTCTCAGGACTCAGAGAAGGCTGCAAGTACCCAATTGGATGGTATCCTAAAACCGCAAACTTTACTTATTAATTTGGCTATTGACTGATCACTGCTAAAATATAATCCCCAAGAAGTTAGGGTTATTTGTCTGTCTGGGCTACTAATGCTTTTGTGGTGCTTGGAAGACTTCCTGTATATAGTAGATGTTCACAAAATATTTGATAAATGAATGAATGGTAATGGTAGTTATAAAATATTTGTGTTGAGGTAATGAATTTACACATAATTTTAGTGTCTTTGTATGACTGTCTATATTTACCAAGTTTCCTTAACAAGCATATATTTTGTTTACAATCAGAAATGTGCATTTGTGTGTGTGTGTGTGTGTGTGTGTGTGTGTTATGTATATGTAGTCTGGAGTCTGGCAAAAAATAAGGGGGACAAAGTCAATCCCTTTCTTGGAACTTATCAAGTACGTAGTAAAACTGGTGTTGTTTTCCCCAGCTCCAGACCACGTCAATGCAGTCCTGTCTAGGAAGCGCTGATCAGTATTACCTTCCCGGTCTGTACACATACCCCAGACCAATTGCTTATATATTATTTATGCTGTTGAGATAATATTTAGGCAATACATAATTAAACACCAGCTATCTCCAGAGGCACAAGTAGAACACTGATCATTAAAGAATCCAGCACAATTTTCACAAAAGGAAGGAAAGATGTCCTTCGGGGTTTGACAACTACTTTTTAATAGAACTAGACAAGCATCTAGAGAGCTCCTTTTCCAGCCAAGGTCCCCCAACCTTGAGCAATGCGAGCCCTAAATGAATACGTTGCTTACACTTTTATCTAGTTACTGTAAAACACAGTTAATGTATCACAAGTTCAATGTCATCATTAGTCCCTAAACAGAAGGATAGCAGTGGTTCCTAGCAAAGCATTTCTCAGGGCGGAAGTTATTCTGTCAGTAGCAGGAATGATGATTGGGTGATACGAAATCCTATCTTATTACTGGGCCCAAAACAGTAAAATCTTGTTTGGAGTGCCTTACTGCACCCGAGTTTTACCTGCCCTGGATACTAGGTGCTCTGTCTCGTAGCTGTCACGGTAACATCAAAAGCCTGTAGCGTAGGTGTTATCTTACATATTCACACCAACCATATAGTAAGGGCTGCCAGCATTTTGAACAGAATGTAATAGTTATTGATTTGCACACCCAGGTGCGAATGTTGTACTTTTATCACCTTCTAGATGGAAACAAATGTGTTTCTATTTCTGTTCGCTGTTGCTCTTTTTCTCATTCCAGATGTTGTTCCTCACAGGGTGGTAATTGCACATCTAAAAGCTGATTGCACCTTGAATGTTATTAAAAGAACCCATCAGATTGCATGAAAGAATTTTGTCAGTCCATAGGAAAAATAATCTTAGATGGAGTTCATAAATCTCATTAAATCAGTTCATCTTTTGGGTTAACTTGTTTTATCTACATTATAAATTGTTTAATCACTATATACACACACATATATATATATATGCATGCACATATGTACATATAATTATGAACTGGATATATTATTTTTTTCTCTAATTGATAAGAAATTCATAAAGAACATCTTCTACTCCATGAACAGTTGCCACTGGGAGGCTGAGGAGGGACAGTGGCACATTCAAGCCCAATCTGGGCAATTTAGCACAACAGCAAGACACTGTCTTGAAAATAAAAAATAAAAAAGGGCTTGGGATGTAGCTCAGTGCAAAGGGCCTGGGTTCAACCCCAGCACAGCACAAACAAAACAAAACAAAACAAAAACAAAAACAGTTCCCAATTAGGTCAACGTCAATGAAAATGTAAATTAAAGCATTATATGAATGGGAGAAAAAAGATATAATAGCTATTTCTATCTCATGTTTCCTACACATCAACAATATATTGAGGCTCTCTGCCTACTGATCCTTTTAAACAAATGTTCCGAGGTTCCATCAAGCCTGGTCAAGATCTAAGTGTCTCACCAGGAATGGCAGCAAATGTGATAGCATCAGCACCTTTGATTGAAGGAATGAACTGATTAATAAATGGTCACCAGGTTTATATGGTGAAACCATGACAAATTGGACAGACCAATTCATCAGTGATGTGTCTTCATGCTGGATCACAGTGGCAGCCTCCAGGAGGGGAAAAGAAAAGAACAAGGAGGAAATATAGTGGCCAATATGGGAGGATGAAAGCCTTCACTAAACACTGAAATGGGAAAGAAAGATGATTTCTTCTCTCTGTGGTCTAGCATAAATAAATCACTAAAATAACTACTTTCACCTAGATTGCAGTTGTTTGCTCATCTTACTCTCTTTTATGCAATTAGCAATCATTAAAAGACCAAAATAGCTAGAACCAAAAACAGAGGAAAAACATACATTTTATACTGAAATATATAATTTCCCCAAATGGTGAAGGAAGCTCATGTCAAATGAAACATTTTATCATAGTCTTGATAATCCCTGTCCTTTAACTGACATCCCCATAGAATCTAATATATGCCAAGAATTTTGCTAAGCCCTGGAGGTTTAGCATAAAAGATAAAGTCTTTTGCCTCCGTCGACTTCAAAGTCTCTTTTGGGCGACAGCAAGAAATCAAGTGTTATCCTGCGGTGTAGCTTGGCATTCTATTGGTGCCCCTAGAATGAGAAGTTGACCTGAGAGTGGCTAATAGAAATGCTTCTAAGAACACATAATGTTTTCCAAGTTCTTTGAGTGCTGGTGGAAGTAAACAGTGTCCTCAAGGTAGGAAGCAAGCAGAAGAGGCAAGATATGCAACACATAATGAAATGCACTGAAGAGACCAAAATAACTCTCAAAGCTGGTGGCACAGTTGGGAAAAGTCGCTTTTTAAAATACTCAATGAAGTACAGAGAAAGGGCTAAAGTTAGATCTGGGTCCCAAACCTCAATACACCACCTGGCAGCTCGTGATTCTAGGCAACTTAAAAAAAAAAAAAATTGTTTCTATTAGTACATGTTGGCAGTACGTAACGATTACATTCATCACGAGGAATGGTACATGTACATAACACACATCAATTCTTTTTTTTTATAGATTTTTACTAAAATATATCCAAAATTACACAAACTTACAGGCCATTACACAAGCTTACAGACCACAATACACTGTGCTTTTTGCTAATGACAGCGAGCAATGTAAACAACTTTTGTCTCCTTCCTCTCCCTTCCTTCCATCTTTTGCTCTCCATTCCTGTGCAAAAGATTTATCTCTCTATCTCCTCTTATCTATCTTTTATTTTACTTTTTATTTATATTTTGGGTTTCTCGTTTAAGAGAAATCATGTGTTATTTAAGTTTGTGTTCCTGATTTATTTCACTTAACATTATGATCTCAACCTGCATCCACTTTCCTACAAAATCACAGTGGATAAAAGATCTAAATGTTAAAGGAGAAACATTTAATCTGCCAGCAGATACGTGAAACTCTTGAAGACAAGAATAAACAAGGTCTTTCTGAACAGAACCCCAATTGCACAAGAAATAGCATTAAAAAAAAAAAACAAATAGGATCGTATCAAATTAAGAAATTTCTGCACAGCAAAGGATACAACCAACTTTGGAAAAATTTCTGAAGCTTCATAAGCTTTAGTTTCCTTATCTAGAGAAAGGACATAGCAGCAAAACTCTTCTTCTATCCTGGCACATAGCAGATTCAAAAATCCATATTAAATATTATTAAACCGTATTACTGTGATAGGTACTCTGACACACAGTCTTGGTTCATCCCTTACATGAAGACAGTTTCCCTTTATCTTACTCTCTCTGTTCACTTCTGGAGAGAAACTGGCCACATCTTAGGGAAAGCAATGCTCAGTACAGACTATCACAAAAATGGGAGGATGGGAAATAATACCACATCCTCCTGAGAACAAGAAAGCCCAAGTTACTGTATCCGTCAGTTGCCTCCTAGGGTAAATGATTGGTCCCATTCTTAAAGTAGCTATGGGGATCTGGAAATGACGGTTTTTGGTAAATTTCAGGTCCATGCCTTGGCTCGGCAAACTCCAGCTAGTCCACACTGGTTCCATTACAACATGATGATTTTAAGTACAAGTAAATAATGCAAAGAAAAAGAGACTCTTCTTTGTTTTACGAACCATACACATCATTTTTTTCTGAGCCGCTTCAGTGAGAATTGATGATTGAAAGTTAATAAGGCTTCTATTGACTCAGAGTATAAGAACACTTGATTTATCCCAGAGCATGGCAGAAAGACATAAATAAGGACAAGTGTGTCCTTTGCCATAAATAATGCAGATTTACTCTAAAAATTTCATAACTTCAATGATGCTGGAAACATACTGTCTCAAGTGTGTCAGGCAAAACTGTAGGCTGGCAATCAATTGTTCATAGAGTTGACATTTTCTAACATCTGTTTTAAGATTTTGAAGTTTAAAACTGGTATTTTTCATTGTCCATGCTGACAAGTTTCTGCAAGATTAGCTGGACCCCTGACTTATTTAACACAAGAGGGCAGTTAGTTCTTCCGCATTTCCAACACATGTAAAAAGCACTGCATGATACTCTTTATCACTTCCCTAAGGAAGAGCAAGTAGCTGCCCTGGTCACAGGAAGAGTGAGTCTTGTAACCTGGGCCTAACATTTGCTTCATAATTTATTTTTGCGCATATCTCCAAGTCAGCAAATTGCTTGTTTAAAAGGGAAAGAAACTTGGTTCTTCTGTGTATGCAAAAATACTTTAAGATCTAGTTGATTCCCAGTTTTAAAAAATAACAAACTTGTTTGTTTATCCTCATTCTTTTAGGCCAATGGGAATAGAAATTCTATATTTAAAATGCACTGGACTTTCTGCAAGGCATTTAACAGATTCACTTTTATGATTTTATTGTGAATGAAACAAAAAAGAGAGCATTTGTAGTGTATAGAACCAAAGATGGCTAAAAAGAGGCATCATAGAAAAGCTGGCTATCAAACTGGATAAAGATCATCACTGATACAAAGAGACACTGGATTCAGACCATTCCTAGAAATAAATGGAAACATAAAGAGTTTGCTTACCAAATGCCAAATAACAAAACTGGAAGCAGTAACACACAAATTTTATGAAAAATCACAATTTAAAAAGATCTTGGTAAATTTGAAATAATATGCCTAGCTATAAAAAGGAAAGATAGCAAAGTAAAAATTAGTGTACACTTATTTACATGCACTAAACAAATGATATGACTTAATTCATTCAACAAAGAAAGCAGGCAACATTATCCTTATTTTACAGATCAAGAAACTAAGGTTTATAAAAGCTAAATTATTTGACCAATGTTGGGTGGCTGATGAGTGGCAGAGGCAGAATTCAAAGCCATTCTTTTTTTTTTATTATTTACTATATAATAGTTCCATTATGTAGTATGAAAATAAATACGAAACCTTAAATGGCGTTTTGAAAACTGAGATAATTATGGAATAGATTTAAAATATGAAAAATATTAAGGATCATTTAAACTGCAAAATGAGCATCTTAGTTCATTTTCTATTGCTAAAATAAAATATCTGAGGCTGAGACTGCTTAAAAAGAAAAAAGAATTATTTAGCACACAGTTCTGGAGCTTCAAGAGCATGGGGTCAGCAACTGCCTGACTCTGGCGGGGACCACCAGGCTGTCGTGAGGTGATGGATGGCCTCAGGGCGGGAGCACAAGGAAAAGGAAGTGATCGTGTGGTAAGACCAAAAGCCAGAGAGATTTAGAGGCCAGGCTTGCTGGTCTTGTAACAACCCAGTCTCCCATGAACTAACTCATTCTTCCAGACCAGCATTAATCCCCTCTGAGGCCAATATCCTCACAACCTCATTATCCTCCACTGGACTCCACTTTTTAAAGGTCCCAGCACCTCATCATCCCCACCCTGGAAACCAAAGTCCAGGACATAAACCTGTGGGAGACACACTCCAACAACATCCACAACACAGCAATAAGTAACAGCTAAAAGTATGGCATAACTTCCAGAATATTAATCTTAGATTGCATCAATATCTATTCCTATGGTAACAGGAAGTAAAATGCAATTCAATTTTACATCCAGCTGATCATATTTATCTGTAGTACTTGATTCAGTTTTGAGCAAAACATTTAAAAAAGAATATTTACAACCTTGATTGAATCTTTACAAAGACAAACAAAAAACAGTTACCTGAAAGCCATCACATTTATTGTTATATGTACCATTCTGATCCTCTTTGTTGCCACCAATATCTTCTTTACTACCTTTTCAAATTCTACCATCTATTTAGTGCTTACTGCATACTGTCTACCATTCTGAATATATTGTAGAAGTTACTTCATGTGATTCACATGCAAGTTTTGCCTTTCTTGCTTTATTTTCCCATATTTTACTCCAACTTTTACTATAACAAACAGGTCTGACCTCCTCTTAACATCTCACACCAGGCATAACATGCGACTCTTGGTTTCTTTCCTAGGATCCCATAACACCTAGGTGTGAAAGGCCTCAGAGAACTCCTCCATCATTTCAACTTTCAGAAACCTAAAAGTTGGAAAAGGTTAATAGTCTTCTCCCAATTAGAGATGGGAATTGGAGGATAAATCCTCACCTATTCCTTGAAGCAGAAAATCCCAAGGGCTATCGAACAAGATCTCTAAGTGATAGAATCACAGTTGCCCTGGGTAGACATTATCACACTAACTCACCTTACACTGTCATATCCCCTTCTCTTGTTCTATCCTTGTAATCACTACTGAAAATAATCTACCTTCACATATACCCTTGTCTCAAACTCTGTTTTCAGGAAAAATCTGGGCAGAGACAACATTTAATCTCAATAATAACTTTATAAAGTATGTATGAAGACTTCTATTTTTTTAGTGAGGAATCTAAAATCCCAGAAGGTTAAGTGGCATGTGCCAAGTCATTCACATTCAGGGAAAAGAGATAAGCTTTGAATTCCATTTGCAGTTTTCAAAAGTAACATTCTTAGCCATTCTATGCAGTTTTCCCCTAAAGGTCAGTCAGTGAAAATAGACTTATTTTCACCTATCTTCTTGTTTTTCCCCCACTTTTGTTTTTATTAGTACATGCATTACATAATGATTATATTTGCTGTGAGGAGTTGATGCATTTGTATAACGCATCTTAATTCTTTTTCATCCCTTTCCCCTCTCCTTCTCCCGCACTGCCTCCATCTCTTGGCTCATTTCCCTTTTGCAAAAGATCTCTCTCCCTTTTTCCTATTATCTATTTTTTATTTTGTTCTTTATTTATACTTTGAGTTTCTCATATCAGAAAAACCATGTGAAATTAAAGCTTGTGAGTCTGATTTACTTCACTTAAATGGTCTCAAGTTGCATCTATTTATCCTTTATGGCAGAGTAGTTCTCTATTGTGTATAAATACCATGTTTTCTTTATGCAGTCATCCAGCAATCTTCTTTAGAAAACAAGAAGGCAAGCCTTTGAAAAATTGAAGGGTTTTCATTGGAATAATGATGATGATGAAGATTATGATGATGATAATAATAATAATAAAATTCTAATATGAGTCAGGAGCCATGCAAAAATCTAAAGAAGCGTCAAATGACTTCCCATCGATTAGTCCAAGGTAGTTTCAGTGCATTTTCTAAACAGGTTAATTAATATACACACAGACTCCGGGAAGTTCTGTTTAACTATTAGGTCAAACAACATTGAGTTCCCTTTTCGAGTAGTCTGAAAACGTCAAATTGACTGGGATACAACCCCGAATTTTTCCATCAAACAATAATGCAGGTTTTCTGGTGAAGATATTTGGTGACTAAAATCTCTGACCCTCCCTCGGGTCAGAGGGAGGAAGATTATCCCAGCCAGTCTGGGTGGGCCTCACTAAATCAGTGCAAAGGCCTTCAGAACAGGGCTAAGCACTCACTAAGGAAGAAAATCCCCCGAGAGACATCAGCTTCAGCCATGCTGACAGCACCAGCCTGCCCTGGCCGGCTGCCTGCTCCATGATTTCGGACTTTCCTCGCCAGCCTCTCCCATCACACATGCCCACTCCTAGCAACAAACCTTTTAATTTTTAACTATTATTGGTCTCTTTTTCTGGTTCAACTCACGGTGATGCTCTCTCAGCTATCTGCAATTTCCTGTGGTTCAATCGGATATAGGGTTACTTGACAAAGAAAAGATAGGGAAGAAAAATGTAAAGTTTGCAGAAAATGTGTAAATATTCTAAAATTAGTATTGTAAAAAAGTAACAATGGTGCAATTGACTATTCACTGTACATTACATCCTTAATATTTTACATTTCCTTTTGTTATTTTAACATAAATGGATTTGTATGTATATGCAATTAGTATAAACCATGGTTAAAACACTATTGGCGATTACTTATTTAGTGAAACTTAATCTATTTTACTATTTTTTAATTTAAATTTATCCAAAATTACACAAACTTACTATTTCTAGTCAAGTTTTTAAAAATGGAACAAATATATAAATTCTGATAAGAAGGTTTAAAAAGTTTTTAAAATGTCAGGACTTCTCAGGAAAGAAACTTCGGCAGAGTATTTCAGTGATTAAAAAAAAAATGATGGAAATGGGTTGCCTTTCCTGTTGAAGGCAATGTCTAGCTTTGTCACACATACAGTTTTGATACGAAACCTGTCATACAAGCCTGGTCCCTCTATTTCTTCAGATCAATGCTTTATCATCTTAAAGTAGTAGGAGCTAGAAAATGTCTGAAGAGCCATTGTTTTTATTGTCATTGTGCATAAAATTATAATTATAATCACCGCCTCAGAACATTTTGGAGTGGAAAACAGTCAGTCATAAGGTCGTAGCCGAAAGGCTGATCCAGGCTGTCCTGGAAAAAAACAAACTCATAAATGGTTTCATTGAAAATCATCACGAGTGTGAGTGTCACAAGTAACTCTACCTCTTAAATGGGTATTTCAGAATTTGTTGGACTCCTTTAAGTAAAAATGTGTTGTACACCAAGAC
>PVJO010023143.1:10503-26742 GCA_004026905.1 Hystrix cristata | reverse complement strand
TCTCCGCTTCACCTCATGGTAGTACGTGACCTGACTCACCATCACTTCCACTTAACACTCTTTCTTCTCAGGCCGTGATTGTTCCTCCCTGCCCCTCACCTAGGGGTAGTGCCCTGTTCTTCCTGCTTCCCATGTCTACCCTGCACCCCAGCCCTACACTATTCTTTCTTTGACCCCCATCCCATATTTCTTACTTGAAGCGCTCGTTGTCTTCTCCGGTTCAGCACTTCTAGTTGTCTAACTATACATTCTACCATATCAGGTCTTTTGTCTGCAGTCCATCCTATAACAAATTTTAAGACCTGACTGTGTGAGCACTTAAAATTCAACATTCCTAAAATTAAGCTCAGCATCTGTCACTGTGCCATAGCTTCACGTTGAGCCCTGCATCCTTGCTCTTTTTTTCAGATCTCCTTCCTTGTAGGACCACATGTCCCCTGGTAGCCTGGATTCCTTCTGTTAGTGTGTATAATATCAGTATAACTGTTTTTTTACATTTTACAGTGGATTTGTAAGAGCATGTATTTCGCAAACTCAGATGAGATTTATTTATGACAAATCGATTTTCAAACCATTAAGCTTCCGAGTGTATTTAAAATCTTTACGCCAAATGTGTTTAGAACAAGAACAGACAGTTCAAAAGGGTAATGCCAATAGATCAATATGGAGCTTACATAATTTAACTTTCTTACTCCTAACCAATAAGTGCATGAAAAAATGTTCAATATCGCTGGCCATTAGAGAAATGCAAATTAAAACAACACTGAGATTCCATCTTATTCTGGAAAGAATTGTCAAGAACCAAAATAACAATAAATGCTTGTGAGGATGTTGGGGGATGGGGATGGAATCCTTCCATATTGTTGGTGGGAACATAAACAATAGTACAACTATTATATTAAGTAATCAGTATGGAAATTCCTTAAAAAATAGAAATTCCATTTGACCCAGTTATACCCCTTTTTGATATCCTAAAAGAGTTAAAGACATCATATTAGAATGATACCCACATATTCATGTTTATAATACCACCACTCATAATAGTTAAATTTTGGAAGTGGCCAATATGTCCATTAACAGATCAATGAATACAGAAAAGGTGGTATTTACACACAATGAAGTACTACTCTGCCATAAAAAAGATAAATTTGAGCCATGTGTAAGAAAATGGTTGTATCTTGTGACCATAATGTTCAGTGAAATAATATCACATGGTTTCTTCTGTATGAGAAACCCAAAGTATAAATAATTTAAAGAGCAAAATAAAAGATTGATAATAGGAAGCATAGAGATAGATCTTTTGCACATGGGAAGGGGACCAAGAGATGGAGAGAGGGAAGTGGAGAGGAGTGGAAAATGAACTAAAAAGAATTAAGATGTGTTATGTACATGTACCAACTCCTCACAGTGAATGTAGCCCTCAAGTATTGCAAACATGTACTAATAAAAAGTTAAGAAATTAAAAAAAATATATTATCAGCCAAATACAATGTTTGGATTTATCTTAGTTACTTTTCTCTCATTGCTGAGACAAAATACCCAACACCCAAAGTTAAGGGAGGAAAGGTTTATTTGGCTCACAGTTTGTAGAGGTTTCAGTCCACAATCAGCTGGATCCAAGGCAGGGAGGCATAGCAGACAGGCAGCAGGCAGCACGGTAAGCAAGGGACCTAAGCAGCTTCTTTTTGTACCTTCTGTCTTACCCAGGCTGCCAGGATCAGGGCGGTGCCAAACCAATCAGTGGATTGATTTAGTAATCACACACTCTTAATCCCAGCATCACACACTCTAGATTCAGCCACCTCTGAAAAAGCCCCATCTATGATTTCATGAGCCTTTGGGGGATATCTAAATACAAGCCATAACAGGATTATATTTGAATAGCCTAAATGCAAAAAAAGTTATGAGATACTGTAATTAGTGCTATTTTAATATTAATTAGCTAGTTCATGCTATTAAGGAAATATTGTTAAAATTTCTAGGCATGATAATAATAAGATTGTACTTAGTAATTCTAAATACTAACAGATGAAATATCATGTCTGACATTCTCACTATTTCCAAAGGAGCAAGGTAAAGTATATAAAAGGTAGATAAAAATTCAACTAATTCAACTAATAAATTGACATTTATTGAAGTTAAATGACTATGGGCTTCTGTACTTATTTAAAATTTTCCACATCAAAAATTTATTTTAAAGGAACCAGAAAATGTAACGTACACTGAGAAATTTACATAATAAAGGATTGTAGTAGCAAGGTTCTCAGGTAGTAAGAAAACAGATTTGTAAGACACTGAAATAGTGAAAAGAAAAGCACATTCTGAGCACCAACTCTGTTTTTATCATTTCAGTGGACGTAAGTTTGGGTTTTAGTACTACTCGTCTTCTGATTTAAGACAAACTCGGAATAACTGTATTGAATGACCTTTGCACATGTCATATGATTTAAAGAGCCTAAAGCACAAAGATCTACAAGGAGAGAAGATTTCTGTTTTCTAGAGCAAGTATGAAAAAAAGATTAAAGTGGGATATCCAGTCTACATGTCTTTTGAAAGCCTAAAGAATGCTTCCTCTCTTCTCCAGAACAGACAGGATTGTGTCAATGTTTTTAAAAGGGATGTACACACCGTAGAAGTCTGAAACAGCTGGCAAGTTCAACAACCAAATGGCAACAGGTTGTAGATGTCAAATAGCCATGAACAAAAGGAAAAAGAAATACTGAGGAGAAGTGGTGCCTAGACCAGGCATCAGCCTTCAGAAAATAATTTGCTTACACTTAATATTGGAATCACAGGATTGGTCAGGGACCCACTGAAGTTCACCGGAAGTCAGTAATTCACAATATCAGCTGTAATTATAACTGTACAGAAAAAAAAATAGGAGTGTTGAAGCTAGAGTTGTGAGGTCGTGACAATGAGAAACGAGCTCAGTAGCAACTGGTATCTAGACAAGAAGGTAAAACTGGGCTTTTCAGAAGGCACAATGGGTAAGGGGAAGAATTGGGTAGGAAAAGGATACTGTTGAAAGAAATTCTTATCCAATGGATCCTCACAGAGAGAACCAAGGGATTTAGACAGCTCCCATGTGGAGAGAAAGACAACCAATTACCGTATTTTCTGAGATGCCTAAGAATAAGAAAGCTGGCAGGTGGGCAAAGGAGTCAATATTAGCACAATAGGCTAAAAAAGCACAGAAAACTTCTGAGAGAACAGTAAGCAAAAGGAAGAATAGCCCAGGAGAACATTTTAGCAGTTTTATTTTAAAGGGTTTGCTAATTATATAGCTTTAAACAGGGCATGTGAACATAAGTGTAGCAATAATAACCACGGAAGAACATTACCTCAATGGTGGTTATGTGCACATTGTAAGGAAAGTATTATTTAGATTATTAACTACAGGACACTTTTCTAGATCTTTAGCTAATACTTCCTTTAAAATTCCTGCCAAGTCTTTGAATGAGATCTTAACCTAACAGAGGACAAATGACGTTTAAAATATGCTCATCTACTACAAGCAATAAATTAAGGATTTTAAATGGTTAGTAGCATTACATTTTCTCTTTGTTCTTAAAGTGGTTCAAGTGAAGTTAATAAACACGTACGTTCAGAGAGAAACAGTAGTAGGAAAACAAAAAAGAAACTCAAAAACTTCAAAGGGAACCATTGGAATTAACATCAAGGTAACAATATTAACACAATTTTACCTCAAAGTTCAGTGCTTTGAAAAAAAATCCTGTTATGTCAATGTGGTGTAAAGGAAATGAGCTTCACACACCTGCGTTTTACTCATACATTACCACTAACAAATAACAGAGTTACTTTGAACAAATGGTTCACCCAGTCTTTTCACGTGTTCAAGGGAAGGGCTGGGCCAAGTGGTCTCCACGGTTCCCTTAAGACCTATTATTCTGATTCTATTTTATATTTTCCTTATATAGAGAGAATTCACAACATATGGCATCCTCTACAGTGATTTTCTGTATGCAAAGTGAACTGCAATAAGAAAAATCAGTATTTTATATACCTTTTAAATAGTTATAGGCAACTAAATATTAGTATTATCTTCTCTCAACCATATTTATGGAAACATTATATTATGTGATTATTTTGTAGGAGAAATCAAAAGAAAGGTATTGGTCTGATTAGTATCTGTAACTGACAAAAAATATTCGAATCCATCATTTGTGAGAGCTTACTGTGTGCCAGGCCAACAGCTTATTAAAATGTTCAATACGTGGCATAATGTAATCCTTGAAACAAGCATGTGCCTGACTTCTACTTGCACAACTCAAGTCTAGGCTTGGATATCATCCTTCCAGGAAGTGTCGTCTCACCCACTATGCCCAGTGTCTTCTCTACATCCCCAGCATCTGTCCCTCTTCTATTACAACAGGTAGCAAACCGTTTGGATGGCCTCAACCTCCAATGGGCTAACAAACCTCCTCAGAGCAGGAACTAAATTCGTCTTACTCATAGGTTTTGTTTTCTGAGCCCAGCACAACAGCTGGAACTAGTTCAAGAAAATATTTGTAGAGTTGGTACATGGTTGAGGCTCTGAGGCGACACTTAAAAAATGAGATAGGCAGTATGGTCCCTCTGAATCCGTATTTAGAAAGAAAAATTTCCCCACCACACATGGTATCATTTTCTGATTCATCCACCACGGAGGAATCTTTGCTTTCCTAGCTGTTCCAATGATTCCTATGTTTCACTTGTGCTTGTCTGATAGGGAAAATATTCAGAAATTTTGACAAAATTTTCAGCACCTAATTCATATTTCTTTCAAGTTTGGAGGACATGTGTAAAATGTGGCAACCAAACCCCTTTGCCTGTCTTCTCTGTTAATGTTCCTGTATACTTCTGAATTCAGTTCAGCTGAGTAAACTTCAAATCTTCATTTTATTGAATATTTAACACTTTGATAAGTCCATTATACTTTGCCAAATGTGCCACCACTTTTCAGTATTATCTCCGTACACTTTTTTCATCTTATATATTCCATATTCCATTTACATTTAACCTTTGCTCATGAAATACAGTACCTGTGACTTTTGTATATGTTATTAAAGCTTTCTATCCTCACTTGGCATTTTTTGCTTAGCAGAAGAATTTGGTTTTTCTCCTTGGCTTCACAATTATCCCTCAGTTTCTTGGGTAATTGCATAAGTGCATCTCCCTTTGATAAATACTTCATATTTTCTGTAGCTTTTTATTAGTTTTTTTCAGAATCTCAAAGATCATGCATTATTATTATCTTGTCTGTTCCATATCTTTTTCTTTTCAAAGAAAATATTGCCATGTTTCATTTAATTGGGACCTGGAGGGCCTAACCTTAGAGTAAAACAAGATTTCTAGATGAAGAAACAAACTAAATGCCAATAAGCAGAAAATCAACAAATTGCTATTTTTCCTAAAGAACAAAATTTACAAATCTATCGATCAGTTTTATTTATGAAGCTGACAAAGCCAAATTATCTAACAGAAACAGGAATCTTTCCTAAGAGTCAGGAACTTACTTGCCTATTGGCTCTGAGGCCTTAGGAAATGACTTCCATTTCTAAAAATTAAGGGAATTAGATCAGTGTTTTTCAAACAATTACTAGCAGATTATAAAATCAAGAGGTTTTTTTTAGAGTAAGAGAATAGAAAATAACAGTGTATCTCGTGTCAATATAGTAATTGTTTCAAGAAAGTTTTGTTTTCATTCTGTGTCTGTGTGTATGTGGGGAGTCACTGTGATCTAAGATACATTTCTCACTGTAGGTCACAGCTGAGGAAGTTTAAAAACCATACCAGGAAGCTCTCTATAATCTTTCTTAATGCTAGGATTCCATGGCTCTACAACCCAAAGACCAAAGCTATTATGCTGCCAACATTGAGCACAGTCCACATTCCTTCAGCAGTGAACTCAGAGGTATGATAAGGATGAAAGAACCCAGCAGTTGAAATCATAAACGAGTTTTAGTCTTACATCTGTGACCCAGGAGGCACACTATTTAACCAGTTAGAACTTCAGATTAGTGTAAAACAAGAATGCGAGCACCATTTACAGGACTGTTATACAAACACCATTCATTTGCACAAGCCAGAAACTCAGGAATCATCTCAATACTGTGTGTCTCTGCCATGCCATATATATCCAAGCCCTGGCAAATCTATGGCACACATACCACAGCGGGCTGTTTGTATCATTGAAAGCTCTAAAAGGTTTGCCATCACTCTTAGTCCCATCCACTTCTCTCCATCTGTGCAATCACCAGCCTAATCCTACAAGAACCTTCCTACATTCGTTTTTGCCCTCCCCCCTGTTTACCAAGGCCAGAGTGATTATTTTCAAAACACGCATTCGATCATGTCTCATTCCCTTCTCATATACGCTTCTCTGTGCCTGACATCTTTCAGTGGTTTCTACTGCTCTTGGAGTGATGTCTGATCGCTCAGCTGTAGACTAAAAGTCTCTGAGGGTATAGCTCTGCCCTAGTCTGCAGTTCTAATTTATAATCCCATACACTTTACCAACTTTCCCTCTGTGCTCCACATACGCTCAACATCTGACACGTCCCTAAACAGACTGCATTTTCTCCAGCTATGTGGATGTGTAAATGCTATCTCTTCCATTTGAATTGGCCTCTCCCTCCTCCGTTCCTCCCTCGTCACATTTTCTAATCAACACTTAGCCCCAAATTTCAGCTCCTAGGTCTCTCAAGGAAACCTTACCTACCACTGCATCAGATAAAGCCCCTAAATTAAGTGCCTACATAGCATCTTCCTTTGAGACACTTATCATAGTTTGAAATTAGTCTTAAAATTACTTGACCAAATCCCATTTCCTTACTAGACTGATCTCCTTGAAGATAGGGAACCATAGCTGATTGGCTCACCCCTCTATCACTAATGCTTTACCCATAACCTGGTACCATGTGGATGCTCAAGAGATATGTTTGAATGAATGAATAAGTGAGGAAAGAAAGTAAAAGTGCCACAATTTAAATTTCTGGATTGTCACAGCTACTTCCTAGCTAGTTTTTCTTACTTTGTATCACTTTCATTCAATCTATTTTGTACATGTCTATTGGATTAATATTCACACATGTTTGCTCTTCCTGTTCAGAGCTCTAATAGTAGCGACTTTTTCGCCATCATTTTAAGTGTCTCTATAACTATTTATTTATTTGGACACCACCTTGTTCAAAAGGAAGGTGTCAGTCTCTGAAGGCATATTTGGACTTGACCCCCATACACATAACTTTATTTTCCATAACTCCTCAGAACAAACAGATCAACTCTTCTTTTCTCTCTGCCTCTTCCTTCCTCCCTCATTCCCATGCACCCTTGCTTATTTCTGTTCCTGGCCTTTACCTGCAAAGCTCTTAATTCTGCTCCTTGGTCCTTCAAGGTCATTCAGTGTTCCTTCCTGACAAATTCACCTAACGGTAGTCTAATATGTCTCTGTCCTGTGTGCACACATAATTTCCAAAGCAGAACCCACCAATCATCCTTTAACCATTATCTTGCTTTTTATTTCCATTTCACTCACCATTATGTAAATTATAGTATTAGTTGATTGATTTTTCTCATCTGTGTTTCTCACTAGACTCCATGGGGGCAATAGGAAGGTCCCTTTTTCACTGTTCTAACCCCACTCCTGAAACCGTACCTCCTCCAAGGCAGGTGCTCAGTGGCTTTCTTGGGTAGACAAAATAAGTGTCTAAAACTAAGGTTAGCGATTATATACTTGTCCAGTCTCTAAGCTGTAGCGGTATATGACTAGCATCGAGTACTTCATTGTTACATTGTTACACATTGTTGCATAATTCTGCATTGAAAACTTTATACTGATCAATTTCTTACACAGACTTTCCATCTACCCTTTCATCCCCTCTATATCTCTGGCCTTGTAACAACAGGATACACTAAAATCATTTAGCTTTAACGCAGCAGGTGGGATGTAAATTCAATTTTGAATAATCTACAAGAAAGAAGGAGGATTTAGACTGTAAAAAGAGAAAAGCTGAGGATGCATTTAGACCCTTGGGTATACACTTTAGTGACTGAAGGCTGTATTAGCTTTCTATCAGTATAACAAAATATTTGAGATAATCAACTTATAAGGAGGAAAGGCTTATTTTGGCTCACAGTTTCAGAGGTTTCAGTCCATGGTTACTTGGTTTTGTTTTTTGGGGGCCATGGTAAAGCAATACATTATGGCAGGGAGTGTATGCCAGAGCAATCTGCTCATCTCGTGGCATCCAAGAAGAGAAGAGAGAGAGCAAGACAGCACATGAACCCATGACCAAAAGTTTCCAGCTACCCCACTTCTTAAGAAGGTACCCACTACCTTCCAACAACATCATGCTGAGAACCAAGACTTTAACACATGGATCCTTAGGGGTACAGTTCAGAGCCAGACTATAGCTGAGATCTGGAGAAAGGATGGCTGGATAGATAGACCGATAGATAGGTAGATAGATAGATCAGTGGATAGAAAGCACAGATTTGCTCTCCTTTAAATTTTCCATAGAAACTATCACAGTGTTTGATACACAGTAAATGTTTATTAAAGTTACATTAATTATATTTAGCACTTTATTATCTTTTATAAGGAAAGTTGTTCATTAACAACTTCACATTCATATTTCACTTCCCATCTAATTTACATGCTCCGTGTAGTCTGAGGGAGCACTTTTCATAATACATAAACTCTATGACCAATTCAAAGAAGGTATTACATAAAACTAACATTTAAAAGTATCTGTGCTCTAACAAACATTCTTTAGGGAAAGTGAGACAACTTTAGGAAACCTTTAGGAAAGATGAGCCCAAATTTAATTTCAATATCAGGCATTTTCCATAAATTCACCCAATCCCAGAAACCACTTTCTTTTTGATTCTGTGATTCTGAGCTTTCACATTCTGGGCTACAGTTAAAAATAAAATACCTAGCACATTTACCTAATAAGGCATTTGCCTAATTAATGTGAGAGAAACGGATTGCCAAGAAGAAAAGGAGTTATCTAAAACCCTTTCCTATAATTAGAGGATTATGATGTCCACAGGGAGACGGTGGAAATGTATGTTATATAATGTAAATAAGAATAAGTAAACTGGTCTTAATTCACATGTTATGTTCACATAACCATATACCTCAAAACTCTGATATTTCCCTAAGAGTTATTGTTTTAATGAACCCTCGAGATAACTGCTCATACATCAGTAACCACTGAAACACTTTTTTTAATGGAAATAAAACCATTTTGGAGCTATGAAATGGAGACTACTGCTGAGAATGAAAATTAAAGAAGGTGATTATACAGTGTGATAAAGGTGATTACACTTTATGGATTTCCTAACTTAATAGGACACAAACAGGAAGACCTCAATGTGAATTTTTTCCCCTCTTAACACAGTTTTCCCTTCACGAGTACAGAATCAACAACAGATAATTTAAGGAGTTTGACAGTACTTTTAATCTCTTCAGATGGGAAACTCATTACATCTCACCTATACAAGAGGCCAAGAAGGGAAGTCAAATAGCGATCACAAGAAGATTAACTGGGAAAAATCATAAAAGAAAGTGACTTCCATTATCATCAGCAGAGCCCCTTTCACTTGTTATTCAGCAATAAATATTTCAAACTAGATATAGTGTATGTGTACTGCCTGAATGCCTTTTTCTGGGAAACAAAACAGAATATACTAGAAAAAGAAGCAGGCGAGAGAGGAAGATGATCAGGAAAACACACAATCAGATCCCTGCACAGGAGCCTCACTCAGATTACCCCCCACAATGCCAGCGGAAATTCTGCACATCAGTTCTCTGAGCAGTCACAAGATGACAAATTCCGTTATCTTGGACTTTTTCCAAAAAGACACTGAGAAAGAGTCAGGCGGCTGTGCTAGTATTAAATATGTTCATAGAAATGGGAAATCCTACTCTCTTCCATAAAGTCTCAGCAAACCTCTGAAATGAATGTTCGGAGAAGATAAACACTAAAAAAAAAAAATGCACTGTTTGAACCCATTTGTTTTACATTGAAAATTCAGCCGGTTTTACTTCTAAGTGACAACTCCACTGAAGCTCATTTATACACTGCTCCCACGTTCCCAATCCTCTCTAATGACCCCCTTTGCGGACATTTCTCCAAGGAATAGCTATGCCCCTCAAGTTCAATTCCATACTACTCAGCTAAGGAGACAGCTCCATCCTAATCCATAAAATCATATTAAATAGGACATATAAAGCACGATGGCGAATCTAATTGCGTCTTATGCTAAGAGCTTTTGAAATTTGAATTTTGTCTTTCAAGTCTACATTCTATCGCATGCTTTCTGCTTACTAATAATCACTCCCTGCTAGAGAAAGGATGCCGTTTGTTATAATGATGCTGTCAGAGTTAATATAACTGGCCAGTAATTCTATACATCATTGTGTGCAACTGTCTAAGATGTTTTTTCAACATTTAAAGTTACTTTGTCTTTTCTGTAGCTAGATGAGTTATAGCATTCTAGTTTTCTCATTTGTGTGGTTCCTCTATCATGTACATGCCATGAATCATGTAGCCAGAGGCTATAACCCTTGTATAATAGTCATTAATACATAAATTAAGGCATATTCTAGGAAATAAATAAAATATCTCTAATATAATTAAACAAAAGCATATTTTAAAGAGTTAGTAACATGGCAAATTAACACCAATCATACATCTCCATGGGTTAGCTGGACCCACTTCCTCTATGTACTCGTTGATGTTCCCAGGGTTTCTTTTAGGTTCTTTCCTTGTCACTCGATCCACTGGACCTCCGGTACCATTATGTGTTCAGAGATCCCAAAGCCAAGGTTCCCAATCCTTGCATAGCTATACGTTAGGCAGCCAACAGATCTCTAAAGCAACAAAACAAAAACATGATCCTTCCCTGAGAACAGTATTTCCTATCTTAGGTTGATGGCATCACATGTCACCCACTGTCCCAAGCCAAGAGCCACTCTAGATTCCCTTCTCTCCATTGCCCTATGTACCCTGTTACCACACCTTCATTAATATATCTAGATTGTTATCTACTTCTAAAGCTACCAACTTCATGTAAACTTTCAACATTTCTTCCCTAACCCTACAATTCTTTCCTTACAGGATCCCCACTTCCAGATTTATCCCACATGAATCCATTCTCCATATCCACTTGATCATAATATTTTCAGGCCTCAAGCCTTTTAATGGAAGGTGAAGTATAGTCCTTGGATGAATGGAATAAATCATTACTGAATGAAAGTTTTAATAAGGCACACAAACACTGCCCATTCTTTGGTAATTCTTCTCTTTGGAATGGATAGGAAATTCTGTAACGCCTTAACTATATATCAGGTATGCAAGTCTCCCCCAGGCAGGGTAGACTCAAACCTTCTAACAAAGCTGCAGAATCTTTCTACTCCGGAGAGCAGGACATACGGTGCTGTGCCAGAGTAGATGTGAAGCAGCTTATTGCCAAGGATGGGAGAGCAGAATGCAAACCTGATGAGGGGGATCTATGTTCCCGGGGTATTCAGACAAGTTTCAAGGAAAGCTGGCCTACAGTCATGCAATCCAATCTCCACAGTTCTGCTCATTCACCAGGAAAGCGTGAAACAAGAACATTAAGAATATAACTCTTTGGCCTTAAAAATTTGTCTCAGAAGCTGAAGATTTGTTATAAGTGGGTGAAGGATGGATATGTTAATTAACTTGATTTACTCATTCTACAGTAAATACACACGTCAGAAGCCCACACTATATCTCATAAATATACACAATTATTATTTATCAATTTAAGAAAGAAACCTAAGCCATAGAGACATAGAAGGTGAGGGTTTTGTTGTTATTGTCTTGTCTAATGGAGATCATGACTTTGGAAAGCATTGGAGCATATGAGAAGTAAATAACTGGGTATTCAGAAAGGGTCAAGAAAAGATGAGCTTTCTGTACTACAAATTATAATTCTAGGTGAGCATTTTATAAAGACCCGGAAGGAGATTTTGGTAGCAGTCATATAGACCTGCCATAGCAGGTGTCAAAGTCCAAGGTGATGAAGATGAGTTAGAAGCACACCGAGGTGATCCCAGGCGTGGTGAGTGTGGAGCAGCAGTGAAGGAGGTACAGCTGTACTTGGATATAATTGCTAGTAAACAACAACAACGCCAGAATGTCCCCAGACATCAACTTGTGACTATAAATCAAGCCACTCTGGAATTTGTGTAAAGTTTTATTGCCTCATGAAGCCTGTCTCCCCCCACAAGAAAGTGTTCCCAAGGTATTTCTAGGGCTTCACAAGGGATACACTAACAAATATTAGTCCGATAGGCATTTGCCTCCTTCTTGGCAGATGTCAGAGCAGAATCTGACATCTCTACTTTGCATTCATATATCTGCAGCCGCTCTCACAAGAACTCCTCCTGAAAGCCATCTCCCAGTTCTCACAAAGCCATCACACTCCCTGGGTGCTGGACAGCCCTGCACTCCCTGTACTCCTTGTGGGCCAATGACTCTGGGTCCCTTACAGACCAGTCACACTCAATACGCTCTGACTGAAGGGTTCCATCATTATCTCTCATGCACCTGCCTCGGGCACCTGAATAGCCGAAGACATGCACGGGATGAGATTATAGGCTTAATCTACGTTTGGTAGGATCTACCTTGCTGTACTGAATCTCCTGAGAAATATTCTTTTTGAAAAGTATTATAGGCCGCTTGAGGAGGACTTCAGCTTCGACCACCAACTCCTGAGAGAAGGGGAAGTGTCTTCCTCTGTGGCTTCCTGACCCTTGCTCTGGATACAAAGTCCACAGCTGCTCCCCAGCTGGGCTGTCACAGAGCAGTTCCTCCGACATGCAGATAACTCCGTGCTGGAAGCCAGATATCACACACCTTGCATGGACTTCAAGACCTTACTGGAGTGTCGCTGGACGTTATTAGCCTCTGATTCAAACGAAGGCCACTAGTCTAGGCTCCTGCTAGTCAATCTGTGATCTGTTGGTCAGCAGCCTTAGCATCGGCTGAGACCAGTTTAAGGAAATTTCCCAGTGATTCACGTTTACAAAGAAACACAGAAAAAGTGCTACAGACTATATCCCTGATTTTTTCTATCTTAGAAAATTAAGTCACCAACAAAAACACTGCTCTTGGATTTGAAAAAGCGAATACAAATTCCCAGATCCATCTGTAGCTATCATCTTCATTGCTATTTTACACACAGGTGCAAGCATCTGACCAGTCTAAGGGTGGAGTCAGGCGCAGACATTTACCTAAATACATGCTATTTGATATTTCATTATTTTCTTTTTATTTCACTTAACTTTATATAGGTTTTATTTTCAAGTTACATGTGTAGGTTGACTGTGTTTTCTATGGATTTTGTCTTGAGAGAGTGAGTGAGCTATTATAGAATAGCTGTTAAAATTAGAGGCATTGAGTTGAAAGAATTGGCGATCACTGCCAAGGATCAGGGAAAGCCATTCCACAAGATTTAAGTGGGAAACTAACAGGAACAGATGGATGGTTTCAGGTAGATCATTCTGGTGGCTGTTTGGAAGGTGGTTTTCAGATCACAAGGCTGGAGTGGGTGGAAGCATTGTGGGATTACGCCTACTGCTGTCCAAGTGAGTCTGATGAGGGACCACAGACGAGAAGAAAATAAGGCAGAGAGGATTCTCAGAATCAAGGGACGAGAGGATTCCAAGACAGGAATAGGCCGACAGAGTCAAATGGATTTACGCAGATTACATAAATTAGTGGATAGGTTAGCCATGAATGTGTGCACAGCTGGCCAACAAGGCCAGCTGACTTTGCCATGGCATGAGTATTGGGGGGAAAGGAGAGCAAGACTGAAGAGACACTTGTTCGCTTTTCCTCTGGGCAAGAGTCTTCCTTTTATTCCTCCCTCCCTGTAAGTGATCCTGTAGACACCAGGAAATGTCCTTGTAAAGAACCTGTAGAATAAATCCTAGTCCGAAATGAAATGTCAATGAGCTATGTCATTTCTGCAATCAGTTTCTGTGACTCAATGACCTTTCCTGTTACTTGGGGATAATAATTCATCCTATCTCATAAGATAGCTTTGATGGCAGAAAAATTTATAGAAGGAAGATAACTAAATTGTGATTGTTATATTGTATAGATTTAGACAATATAAAATTTTCATTCAGAGCATCTGTATGCATAAGTGGGAACGGTGCCACTTGCTTCTAGGTAGTAATTAGGTTTTTCCTTTCTCAAAGAAAGAAAGAACCTTTGATATTAGTACTTCTCTCTGGCTTCATACTAGGAGATTTGTGTGAACAAAGAGACCTAACAGTTCTATGGCTTTTCAGAGTCTCTTTTTTTTTTAAACCCTGTCAATCTCATTTTATAATCAAAGTATATTCTTTGGAGACCTTTGATGACAGCTGGAAGTCAGAGTTGCAGTTGGTTATATTTGTACAATGCATTTTGTAGAAGATTCTTGGAGACAATTTAAATTGAAAAAAATCTCTGGAGAAAAGTGTAAGTAGTCATGATGACTCTGAAAAAAATGTATGTTATGATGAGCACTTCTCATCAATGGAAATTCTAGACAGGGTCACCTGTACGTCATCGACAGTACTTGCCAGTACCCATCAGTACCCAGAGAAGCTCATGGCATGAGCATCTATTCCCTTCTAAATTAAAGAATGAACATTATGTCTTTTTAATGAATAACTAATTTGTCCTTCCATCAGAAAAGGAAAACCGATTTAGTTCCATGAAAGCCTTAATATGTAAAATAGTGACATTTAGATGTAAGTTATTTGTTGACTTAAGCTTTTTAAGAGTCTAATCAAGTCAGGATCAGGCACCAGAAGTTTAGTGGGTTTGCATTCAGAACTGCCTCATTACACCCCTAAGCCAACTTTAAGACTGGGCGTGTAGTGTCACATTAAGTGAGCTGAAACTCCATTCAGACACACAAAATGGCATTTCTATTATCACCGATGAAGACTTTTCTTTTAGTTGTTCAAAATGTTGTGAGTTAAGAAGAGATCCAATACTGTCATTATGTACACAGACAATCATGGTGCTGGAATGGGGTTTGGAAAGGTCTCTTGGGTCACACTAAGCCCCATTATCTTAAATGTCACACATTTGTTCTAGAATGTGTATGCTTTGTTAATATGACAAATGGAAGATATATGATGCTTCATGCTAATTACCAGACTATAAATACAAGTTCAAAACTGCCCAGCTAACACCAAAAATTCACTCAAACCAGAAAATCTATGAGAGAGAGATTTAAATTGCATTTAACATGCAAATTATAGAATTTTAGAGCTGGAGATAATTTAGTCCCACTCTTTTCTTTGACAGATGAAGAAATTGAGATTTTAGAATATTAAGTGATTTGTCTTCATCCACACAGGAAGTTGGTGCTAAGGCAGAAACTAGAATTCAAGAAAATGTCTTAAGCAAAAACTATTAGAACAAATTACAACCTTAAGTTCAATTACGGTTTGCAAAATAATATTGCAAGTGCAATAAAAATGTATCATTATTGAGGAATATTCCCAAAGTCACTGCATGTAGTTGTGCAGGTGAACGAAGCAAAGAACGACTCAAGGGGTGATGCAAAGAACGACTCAAGGGGTGATGCCATTTGCATAGATTAAAGCTGGGCAATACACAACTTGAATGGCTATTCACAGCAGGTTTGGCGATGTCACAAATGTCCTTTTGAATACTTGGGGAGCTACTTTAAATAGCCCTATATTTCTTTGAGATAATAATAACCATTCCTGATTCTTTTAGTCCACACATACTGAGAATGTTCCAAATTAGGCTTATGTTTTGTCATAATCAAGGAGAACAGTGATTTCGCTAAATACACTATTACTGCTTTTCTCTCTGACTCTCAAATAGGGAAAATAATGACTAACTGCTATGAAGTGTTCATTAATGCCAGGGACTATATGATTTAAAAGTCACAACCCTATAGTGAGTTAGATCTTTTGTTTCTCTATCTTATACATAAAGAAACAAGAAGCTTGGAAGAGTAAGTAACTTGCTCAATGTTAACAAGTTCATAACTGGCGGGGATAAAACATGAACCAAGTCAATCTGAGCAGCACCTTTTGTCCTATCCACTCTATCAGCATTTAACGAATTCAGGCATTAAACTATCCCTCAAAAGTATAGTCACAGATAATCGGTGGATACTAATATTTTTTAATTTACTTACCTTTTAAACACATAATTACAT
>PVJO010023143.1:0-10403 GCA_004026905.1 Hystrix cristata | reverse complement strand
CAGAATCTGAGATCTTTGAGGATGTCTTACTCACTTCTGAATGCCCAGTGCCCACCACAGTGGCTCTAGGTAACTCCACTAAAACTAGTTGTTGAATGAATGAATGACATTATTTACAAAGAAAAACCTTTTTTGTAATAATCACTAAGTATATTAGTAACAAGCAACTTATGTCACTTTCAAACATTCAAGCATTCAACATATGAATTTTACAAATTCCATCTCTTGTGAAAGTAAAGAAATGGGCAAAAAGTCCAGAATAATCACTTTTAATGTGTTTCTTATGGTCCTTTCATGCCTAGAAACTTGATTCTCTTTATTATAGACCCCTCTAGCACCAACAGATCATTTTTCTCTCTCTCTCTTTTTTTGTTTTTTGTTCAACTCTATCCCTTCACTAGTCTGCTTCTCTCAGACACAGAAAAGATCTTCCAGCAAGACACTATAACCAAAAGAAACATTTGTTACAATGAGACTATATAGAAGAAACTGGATTCACATTATTATAGACATTTTCAAAATGGGGATTTTCATAAGTTTCTGCAGTGAAACACTCTAGTGGGAATTCATTTAGTTAGATGGAACCAGCCTGATAACAAAAGCTAAGGAGATGTTGTTTGGAGCACTAAATGTTTTACCAGGTAAAAATGTACCTAGATGTCATAGATATTAAAAGAGAGATTTCCTTCAGTGATAGATTTAATTTCTCCATTATTCCCCAGGAAGTTCTATGAAAATAAATTATACCTTAAAAAGACAACATCGATCTGTTCATTTACAAACTGTCAATCCTGACTTTGAAATGCTTTTGACTTAAAAAATGTCCTGTGCCTTTTAGAACTAAGAGCAAGCAATCAAGACCTGCGTCTTTCTACCTAATTATCCCTTCATGCATGCCTAGTTTCACCAATCCAGCAACGACAGAGTAAAAAGACAAACTACAAAAACAGATCTTTTCTCTCAGTTTCCAGTTGAAGAACAATATGTACGGAAAACAGAACGAGTTCTGGTTTTACAAAAACTGTGGGGTTTGCCTCAAACAAACTAAGGTAAGTCAATGCCATGAACAGATTTTATACCACAACTTTTTTTTAACTCATGAAAAAAATCAAAGCCAGATGTGAATAATATGAAACATCAGTAGATTGTCAGAGAATGTAAATGGTTTTATAGGATTCCTCCTATAGTACTTTTATCAAGTCAGTTTGGCACAAATCCAACATACTCAAAAGTATATAAAGTTAATGTTGATGTTTATTGAGCAGCCATTATCGATTGGTGTTAGGCAGTAGTGCTATAAAGACGAATTTGAAAGGGACTCTTCCTTCCATATGCTTAGAGAGTCCAGCAATAGACATAGAGAACAAACATTTACATCAGATATAATAAATGCAGTGGAGGAGGCAAGCTTGTAGAAAATAATACCAGTATGGGGCAGTACATGTACCTGCTGCTCCACATGGAAGGGCAGATATCTGGAGAAAATTGTGCTGTTAATAAATCAATCTATTCACTGTAAAAGGAGCCACCTGCCTTATAATATATAAGGATATTTATCCACATCTAGGCTGTGCCATATGAAATTGCTCATATTCTGCCATTTCTGACCTATTAAAACAGGAAATTGACATTTTAACCTACCAGTTACAAAGCAAAGTTTCACTGAATTATTCCACAAGTATTTGGCAACCATAGAGCACATGCAGGTAGAGGTATTGAGGAAAGAGTACTTGGGGACTAAGAGAAGCTAAGGTCTATGTTACCACTTAGCCAAATCATTTTTTTCCTCTTAAACTTTTCCTGAATAAAATACCAAAGACTCTGCCCTCTATTAGACCTGTGCAGCTTAAAGGTCTTGTGCTTGGCCTTATAGGTAATAGGCCAAAGAGACTGTGTGAAGGTACTTGAAATTGAAGTAGAGTCTAGGGAAGGCAAGTAGCCCCAAATTTCTTGCTGGTGATGTTTAACCGTGGAGTCTGCTAGTTATTATTTGTTTTCCTCTTCAACCTGGCAATAGCCACTAAATTTTAATTGGGTGTTAGCCACCTAAAATAGACTACCTTGCTATGTTTGTAGGTATGGCAAGTACAAGTAAGTTCTGGCTCATAGGAAGCAGTGAGACTAGAATGAACAGCTCCTGGAAAATAAACGAGTGTCATCTTTTCCCTGCCTTTCTTCCTGCTGGCCAGGAAACTCTCCCCGCCCAGGTCCCTGGAAACCACTGAATCTTTTTATGGATAGTTTTTTAATTTGTAGTATATAGTCTTTTGCATTTGACTTTTTCCACTTAGTATGACATACTTGATATTTGTTCATGTTCTGGGATGTATCAACAGCAATTTTTATTGCTGAGTAAAATTCTATCATACAAAAATATCAGAGTTTACTGATTCTCTTCTCCAGTTGAAGGCGTTTGTGTTTCCAGTTTTAGCAATTATAAATAAAATGGCTGTAAATGTTCACTTAGAAACTTTTGTGTCTAACACAAGTTTTCATTTTAAATAGTAAAAACCTATGAATAATGGATGGTCCATGCAGTAAATCTATGTTTAATAGTATAAAGAGCTGTCAAAAAATCTCACAAAGTGACTATCATTTTGTATTTCTCATAGGTATTGTATGATATTTCCAGTTGTTTTACATCTGTGTAAATATTTATTATGGTAATCTTTAATTCTAGATGTAATGATGGGTATGTACTGATATCTCAGTGTGGTTTTAATCTGTATTTCTCTAATAATGAATGATACTGAGTGTGTCTTCATGTCTTATTTGTCATATATATTCTTCAGTGACGTGACCAAATATTTTGCTCTTTGCTTAAAATTGGGTTTTTTATTTTCTTATCATTAAGTTTTCAGAATGCTTTATAAATTCTGGATATAATTTCTTCATTAGACATGTATTTGCAAATGTTTTATTCTTTAGATATGTATTTGTAAAACATATGTATTGTTTTCGTCCTATCGGTGTCTTTAAATATTTTTCAAGATGTTCAACTTTTCAAGTTTTTCTTTCTTTTAGAGATCATTTTTTTCTTTTTCTTCGGGTCATGTCTAAGAAATCCTTGCCCAATACAAAGTCACAAAGACTTTATCCTGTGTTGTCTTCTTTTGTGTATTACAGTTTATGTACAGGTCTCTGATCCATTTTGAGTTAATTTTTATCAATGACATAAGGTATATATTGAGGTTCATTTATTCTTGACCTGGATATTCAATGGTTCACACCATTTTTTCATAATACCTCCTTTTCCTATTGTATTAACTTTGTATCTTTGTTGAAAACTGACATTACATGTGTGGATTTATTTCTGGATTTCTATTCTGTTTCACTAGACACATTTAGAATTTTATTAATAGCCATGGATTTTTTTTTTATAGATATTTTAAAAATTACTGGCTTTTCACCTTCAAGTTGTGACTTTCCCTCTTAAATCATCCAGTACTTGATGTTGGAGTTGCCTGATTTTTTATCGCATAAAGTCACTGTAAAATACAAACATTTATGTTCCAGGCCAAGTATCTTCACTTGAAAGATATCTCGTGAGATGTTATTATGACTTGCCACTAAAATATAAGGCTGTAATTATAAAGCATATTAAAAAGCACAGCTTCTTTTAAACTTTATGAAATAGACTCCACTACAGACATATATGCCTTAAAAACTAAGACATTTTAAAAATAGGGCTACTTGGAATATTTTTCTTGGAACAAATATGTAGATTCATCAAATCTCCGAGCCCTGTGGAATTTTAATTAGCTACCTGCCAAGAGCCAGAGCAAACACAATATAACTGTATAAAGGAAATGCCATCTGCCGCTGTGACCAAAACCACACTGGCATTGATGCCTACGGTTCCTCAGAGTTCTCTTGCTTCTGCCAGCGCTATATCCATGCTTAACCACAGAGGATTTCTCTATGAATGTCTCCAACTACAGAGACTGAAAGGATTCATTGCGAATGTTGATAGTGCTGATGGTGCATGGCACAGCTGATCACACTAAGACACTCATGAGTAATTGTCTTAAATTGACAGAAACTACAGAATCTTTGCCCTTTCCTGTGGGTACTAGACATCCAAGTTCTACAGTTAGGTTTCTTTTTTCTTCTCTGATCAAGGAAACATATTATGGGGCAATCACTAATGCCCAAGAAGCAATCTGCTATCTTCTGCCATTACTAAAGAAACATTCCCCGAGATGATGACAGAAACATAATGTGAAAGATATCTACAGACATTAATAGATTATGGGGGGGGGAGTATCCTTTCCTCTGTCTACGGTTACTTAGGACATTCGGCTAGTGAATAAGCTTTTTGTGCTCTTTCTACCTCAAAGGTGATCTGGTGCAATCCCTGTGTGCCTCCAAGACCAAGTTCAGTCTGGACTAAGAGAGTGACGATGCATAATTGTTTCTAGACCCTGTTCATTTTTAACCTGCAGTCAGCAAGCAGGCCAATTAGAATAGCATAGCAGTACCCAGACGGCATCTGTATGAGCTTTTATTTGCACACAACAGAGTTCATCCTACTTACTTTAAGCAGAAAGTATCAATTACAGGATTTTAGATAGCTCACAAAACCTTTGGAAGGTGTGGAGGAGCAAGCACTAAGCTTCCAGAGTTAACATCCAAAACCACACAGTACAGAGTTGTTCTGGTAGAGTCCGCACTGCCTTTAGCACAACTGAGAAGTTGCTCCCACCATGAATGACCACAGAACATACTGACTTTACTTGTGATCGCACCACAATATTAAGTCTCCCCATCACATCTCTCTGTTCAAATACTTTCTTTTCCCCTTAATGTTCATTTTCAGTAATTGACTATTTTGTACCTAGATATGGGTTTCTTTGTGTTTATCCACCTTGGGTTTGTTGAATTTCTCAAAAATATAGATTGATGTTTTTCATCAGACTTACTAAGTCTTTAGATATTAATTATTCAATGTTGATTCTTTTTCTTGCTTTCCTCTTTCTGGACCTTTAATTTACATGCATAATCTTCTTGCCATGTTCCATATCTCTCTTAGGAGTTCTATCCCATTCTACTTTTACTATTTTTTCTGTATATGCTTCTGTTTGAATATTTTCTATTAGCCTGTCAAGATGATTAAAACTGTTTTCTATAGTATGCTGTTAAAGCCCGTCCAATGGACTGGACTCTTAAGTGTTATATCTGCATTTATAGAATATTTTTAAACTTAAAATGAGGAGTTTTTATTAGTGTATGTTTGTGATACATAATAGTTACATTCATGTTAGCGAATTGGTTGTTCCCCACAGGCCTGATATATTGTATTTTTATTGTTTGATTCTAGAAATCTTTAAATTCCTTCCTGATTTCCTAGATGATCCATTGATTATTTCAGAGGATATTATTCAATCTCTATGTGTTTATGTCATTTCTGTGGTTTCTTTTGCCACTGATTTCCAGCTACATTCCATTATGATCTGGTAGGATGTAATAAATTATTTCAGTTTCTTTTCATTTATTGAGATAAGCTTTATGGTCTAAAAATATGGTTTACTTTAGAGGAAGTTGCTGTGGTGGACTGATACAGTCAATTTGAGCAGGAATGCCCAGCTGGACTGAGGTGGTGTGGTTTTCAGTGTAGAAGATCCACCTGACGATTATTCCTGACACAACATGAAGGAGAACAGGAGCAGAAGATAGTTGCTGGATGTTTCCCAGGAGAAGCGTTACTGTGGCTGGTTCTCCCAAAGGGGACTTGGCTATTCTCCTTGCAGAAGGGGCTCTGAGCTTTGCTGTCATGGGGGACGGCTGCTATTTGCTTCAGGGGAGCTCTGGTCTTCATCTCCGCTGTGAGCATGGTATCCTGGTCCCAGTAAAGATTTCTTCAGCCATTTAGTGCAGGCATGGACATACATGGGACAGTGCCATAGGGTCCCAGCACTCGATTGGGTATTTTGGGTCTTCAGTGTGTAGATAGACATTCTGCACTCTTCCTGCACTTGGCTTGTGTGTGTGAATGTTGTAATTTGTACTTGTCCTGTATTAAATCTGCTCTCTTGTAAACCATTGACTCTGGAAAGGTAACTAATACAGTTGCTGAGAAGAATATGTTGTTATAAGATGAAAGCACCTTATAGATCTGTTAAGAACATTTTTTCTATAGTGTGGGTTAATGCTGATATTTCTTTTTTGATTTTTTGCCTAGTTAACCTATATGAGAGTGGGGTATTAAATCCTCCACTGCAATTGTATTGGTGTCTGTGTCTTTTTATGTCAAGTAGTTTTTATTTCAAGAAACTGTGTTCACAAAAATTGCATATGTGTTTATAATTGTTATTTCTTCTTGGTCAATTGTTACTTTTCCCAGTAGTTAGTGACATTCATTGTTTCTTCTGCCCAGCTTTGGTTTGAAGTCAGCTTTGTCAGAAATTAGAATACCTGTTCCTGCCTGCTTCAGATGCATAGAGTATCATTTTGCATCCTTTCACTTTTAGTTTGTGTTTTTGTAGATGAGGTGTGTCTCTTGCAGGCAACATAGAGTTGGGTTTTGTTTTTTGATCAAATGTGCCAGTCTGTGCCTTTTAATTGGAGAGTTAAGGCCATTTATGTTGAATGTTATTATTGAAAGGCATTTATAATTCGTGTTATTATAATACTTTTCTAGTGTTTGGTTCTTTATTTTTCTGTTGTCTAACTAGTCTCCCAATGAGATGTATTCTTTTCTCTGGGCTGTTGGGTAATGTTAACTTCATTGTCTCTGTTGGGATTCCAGAGGAAGTCAAGGAGATAGGTAAAATATTGTAGGCTATAGAAAATGAAACATAAAAGACATTCAGATTAACACTAACAGTGTACAATGAGAGGAGCTGAAAAGACACAAATCAAATTTAAAAAGAGGAAAGAAAGAAAACACATGAGAGAAGGAGAGCAAAGAGATAGAAGAAGGAATGCGAAGGCATGTAGAGTAAATGGGGGAAGAAAGGAAGTATAGCCAGGAATTGAGAGAAGAGGTAAGCAAATTGTATCCAATTGTGGAGCTGATTGTCCAAGATAGTTAAATATCCTTATTAAGAAACACCCTTTGGTACAGGAATCTATGACTAAACAACTTAGAGTTTTATATAACTAAAGCAGAAAACTAATAAAAATGTCAATATGCAGATATACATATATAAAAAGACAAGTCTAACTATATTTAACAAAATATTGATAGACAACATAAAAATGGAATATACATAGATAGATATAGATAGATAAATAGATAGATATAGATAGATAAATAGATAGATAGATAGAGAGATAGATAGATAGATAGATAGATAGATAGATAGATAGATAGGGAAAGAGAAAAAAGAGGAAGATTGTTAGCTAGGATGATTCTTTTTACTGTCCCTGGAATATTTCGGTTCTCTTACAAGATGGGGCAGTCTCCAGATCTGTCCTGTGAGCAGGTCTGAGGTAGGACAGAGGCTCCCATTCTTCTAGTTTCCTCTACTTTTCTATCTCCCCTGTCTGCTAGCTTGTTCCTATAATATTCCCATAGAGAGCTCTGTCACCTCCCTACCCAGCCGGTAACCACCAACCTGGAAGAATGGCTTGGAGCAACTGAGTATGCTGTTTCCCATACACCACAACAATGGAACCCTTCCAAATTTCTATTTGCATATTTTTATATGTTCTAATTCTCTACTGAAATAATTTATATTTTCATTCATTTTATCATATTTTCTTCCTTTTTTGTAGTCTATAAATTATAATTATTTTTAAAGTTCTTTTCTTTTCGCTATTAATAGCTGAATCATTTCTGAGACTTTTATTCTTTGATTATTGATCCATCATTTTTCCTGTTTCTTTAAATGTTAGGTAATTTTTATTACATGCTGAACATTGTGAGTGATATTTGTAGAGGCTCTAAATCATGTTATTTTTCTCTAAAGTGTTAAATCTTATTTGGGAACACATTTAAATAGAATATCTGGACTTCGTTGATCCTTTATTTTGACTCTTTCTAGGGTAGGTCTTTTGAGTTTTGCCCATAATTCTAGAGTATAGTCCTTATCACTAAAGCACGGCTATTTGGGGGGTAGAGTGGAATGTCTAGAGTATAGCAGCAAGCTTTCTCCACTTTGGGTGGCCTAGAGCTCCAGTACCTTCCCCGCTCCACAACTGTGTTGCAGGACTTCAGTTCCCAGCTTTCAAGTAGCTGTTTTCTCTTCACCTTTTGATATTTCACTCTATGTGTGCAGAGATAACAAGCTGGCAAAGCACTTGAGGGATATTTTATATACATTTGGGATGTTCTGCATCTTTCCCCTCTTTGGCTTCTAGCTATCTTTGAAGTCTAAACCCCAATCTCTGCTTCCTTCAGCTATAAGATTGTCATTCACTGCCATTCTCTGCTTGGGTCATATAACTCTTCACTTCAAAGTGAAAAAGGGCCTCATGAAGAAATCCAGGGTTTATATGCAGTTCACTTTCAAAGCTTCTTTTTTTTTTCCCTAAAAATCTTATTCATGCATAGGTTGCCCAATACTTACAAACATATTTGGAAATAATTTATTCAGTTTTTAGAGCAGCTTACCATGAGAGAGTTAGTCCGATTACACCTATTCATCATCTCTGGAATTAGGACTCAGAAAACTCTCTGTTTGAATTAAAGTACCACTCACATTTTATCTGTGGAACCCAAGCCCAAGTCTATTCTCCAACAGCAAGGGAGGCTGAAATCCGTGATTATGGAGAAGGGTGATTATGGAAGGAGTCAATGCTGTGAGAACCATCAAATGTGGAGTTCAAATGACACTCATTTTTAAAAAGTATCTTCAACTTCAATATATCTCATTTCCCTCTTAGGATTTTTTGACTAGATCATACAGCTAGAGATGGGGAAAAGGAACATGAGAATAAGATGAAGTAGAGAAGATAACTAAGTGATTTTGTTCATGCCTCAAATTACCTCTGTTTTATATGTAGGCAGGTCTTATTTTTAAACTACATTTGACATCTAAGCATATTCAGTGTTAACAATTAAGTCTTTTACTTCACTTCTTAATGACTTTGCACATGATATTCTTGATTCTACAGCAAGCTTCTTCATAAATAATGTAGAAAATAGGTAGTGGATATAGCACTGTATCAGGAGGTACTGAGGAGAACAAAAAAAGAAAATGCCTGAGGTTTATATACTTCACTTCAACAAAATTTACTGAGCACCTATCATATTCCAAACACTGAAAAATTTACTGTGGGGGAGGATAGAGGTTTATACCAAGATGAATAAGATTCCTGCTTGCAGTTGTATTGGAGACATAGATTTCTCTTGTGTGCTGTAATCGTAATCACTGGCAACCAGAGTTGAATACAAGGGGTTAAGGAGAACAAAGAATACACTGAGCCTAATCATGAATTCAAGGAAGTCTTCAGGTAGCAGACATTTGAGCTGAGTCTGGAAGGTGAGTAAGATTTAGCCAGACAAAGGAAGGAAGAAGAGGCATTCCAGGCAAAGCCAACAACAACAGCAGGAGCAAAGGTATAGGGAGCAAGAAACTGGTGCACAGTGTTATGGCAGAAGGAGAGTGGATTACAAGGTGTTTGGTATTTCTAAAATTTAAAGAATTTAAAGTGAAGAGTAGAGTGTGTCAAAAACAGAGTCTGGAAGGAGAGCCAGGGTCCTAGCTATCAAGAACCTGAGAAGTCACACCAAGCAATTTAGCCATTGTTGTAGGCAAAGGGGTGCCACCAAGGAGTTACCAAGGATGGCTTGGACTGCATTTTAGGTAGAGTATTCTCCAATTCAGGGGAAATATTTCAACAGGACAGGACATGAAGCACAGTCGTTAGAGGGTACAACAGTTCAAGAAGAATGGTCACAGCCCAGTGGTCAGAAGAGCTAAGAAAAAATTTATGAACTTGTAAAATATTTATGCAAGTGAGGAAGAATAGGAAGCTAAATTTTAAGACACGAGTACAGATTTACCACAGAAAAACAAAGATTTCCATTTTGGACAGAGTTTGAGGCATTTATAGAGTTTAAATTAATACAATCATGTTGCTGACATAGGAAGTTCAAGACAGTGTTCATGGATGTAAAAAATATTTGCCAAGTAATTAGCACATAAAGGTAGACAAAATCAAGAGAGTCCTTGGGAGGTGGTTAATGAAGTAGAAAGAGAATAGCAAAGAACGAGGATGAAATCCTGGAGGACATCCAGGTTTCAGGAGAGGACAGAGGATGAGAAATACACAGGGGGACTAAGAAGCACTTCAGGATATGGCCAAGTGGTCTTTTATAGAACCTGAGAGAGTGAAGAACACCAGGGGGCAAGTGGTGGACAGAGAAATGGAGTGGGGAGGCCCAGTATAACCAGGATGAAGAGCACTGACTCGACAAGACAATATGCAAGTCACTGGTGACCTCAGGAAGAAAA
>PVJO010023142.1:0-26622 GCA_004026905.1 Hystrix cristata | reverse complement strand
CTCCCTTTATACCCTCACTTGGTAAACTCGCATACAGCAGTTTTACAACCCATGAATAGGTTACAACTACAATTACGTATCCAGCTTCGAAGTCTCTTGTGAGTTTATGTGTTACCAGAGGATTATCAGAAATATCCCAAACTTAACACATCCAAAATGGAATATCCAAATGGCAGCATCATCTGCCAGGTTGCTCACACCAACCACTTAGGAGCCTCCTTTCATCCTTCTCCCCTCATTACCTACACGATTCACAGATACAGCAAGCATTTGAAAGAAGCTGATGCAAGATATGAAAGAAATTATGATGTACCTGATGTGTTCTTTTGTTAAAATAGAACATATCAACTCTACTTTTTTAATGCAAAGTAGACTAGAAAACTAACAGACTAAAATATAATGAGATTGCAAGCTCATTGAAGACAGTGAAGAAGCCATTGTGTCATGTCAGAAAATAGCCCAAAGAATTGAAAACACAAAGTCAGAAATTAGTCTTGTTTTGATGTTCATAAATAACAAGATCAAAACTGAACACATGGAACATAAGGAAACTGACCCATCAGTAATAAAAGTCTGCCTTATAATCCCCAGTTAGAGTACCAAAGGTCAGGAAATGGTGTGGGGGGAAGGAAAATACAAAAATGACATAAGGAAGGCGTACAATCATTGAATTAATCTTAATTTTAAAATTGGAGAAAGAGAGTAATGTCTCAGAAAAGTTGAATATTAAGAGCAAAATTGAAAACATAACATATAATTAACAAATGACTAGAAAAATTAAAAATAAAGAGAGCTTGTAGACAAGCAGAGAAGAAATTTCTAAAAGACTAAATAGTTCAATTCAAATAAAAATTATATGTGTTAAATTTCCCTACCAAATGGAGAAAACTCTCAGATTGGGTAAAATAGTAAATCCAACTATAACCTGAATGTAAGAACATTTAAAATAAAATGGCATAAAGAGGTTAAAAGTTAAAGTATGGATAAAAATATATAGTAAAGGGCTGGGGATTTAGCTCAGTGGTTAGAGTGATTGCCTCATAAGCACAAGGCCCTGAGTTCAATCCCCAACACCAAAAAAAAAAAAAAAAAATATATATATATAGTAAAGAAAAATATATTGGTAATACAAATGTCAGATTAGAATTAAAAAGACGAAAAGGGTCACTTTACAAAGCACAATCTGTAATTAAAATTAAACAAAATTGGGAAACGTGATATGTTAATAGCCTCAAGGTTTAGGAAACCAAACTCATATTCTCTTGCTAGTTTCATGGCAATTGAGGTGTTGTTGCCCACTGACCTCACATCCCCCCACTTCCCTCAGGATCATTCTTTCTATATTTAATGTATCCAGAGACTCTGACAATATAATCCTAGAAAAAGAAAAATGGTTACTGCCAGTCCGCAGAGGCTAGTCCCTGAAGGAAAAGCCCTTACTGTGGTAGGAGCAGCAAACAATGGAGATTAAAAATTGATTGTAAACTCTGTTTGCTAAAGAAAGAAAAACACAGCAAAGACTTTTTTAAATCCCTGTCTCTCCTATGGAGGTACCCAGGATGAACTGTGCTAGGCAGGGATGATTCCCAGCAGCCCCCGTAGGGAATTCAGGCAAACCTCCGTGGACTTGGGACAAGAGGCATCAATTCTCACCTAGATAAGGGATAAAGATCAGATCCAGAGCGAGCTTTCCCTATTTCAGCATTAAAAAAGAATATAAGTGGGCATTATGCAAAATACTGCCAGTATGCATTAAAAAAGTGAGGGAACGCTGATTGAAAACAAAATTCCATGATATAAACTGATATTCCCTGAAAATAGAAATGAAAAAGAATGAAAAGTGTGCATGTGTGTGTGCGTGTATGTGTGTGTTGTGTGTTTGTATTTGTGTGTGTGTGTGTGTGTGTGTGTGTGTGTAAAGAGAGAAAGAGAATTTGTTTCGGTATATCCTGAAACGAAGTTCTGGCTTCATGAGCCAATATTGAAGTACATTATCCGGGCATTCCTTTTTTTGAAAATTGAACAAAATTAAAAAGACAGCCCTGGGAGTTGGAGCACAGCTCTCCGGCTCATGAGCACAGGGCAGTAGTCAAGTAGTTGGATGATTTGAAGACTATGACACAGGCCCCTCCAATTCTCCCTTGTTATAAAGGCCTGATTACCAAGAGCTGGCTGGGCCTCTGGAAAGACACACAAACTGGGTTTTGCTGGGAGTGGGAAACAGAATTGGGAATGGGAAAAGAAAGGGACAATAAATAAAATGATGTAAAAAGAGGTTATATATGAATGACAATGTGCTATAAACTGAGGAATAAGGATAATCATTCCAATCTGCCTACCTATAAGGAAATAAATGCTTTGTTGAAAGCTAGTTACTTTCTCTTTTAATCCCTACGACACTCTGAGGTACACAGTACACTTCTTACAAGGAGTAAAACAAGCTAAACTCAAGAGGGGTCTTTGCCTAAGTTCCCCCCATGGACAAACAAAGATTGAAACTCATACCCATTTGCCTCCCCAGCCTGCAGCTCAACCGTGGTAAACCTGGTTTCTCTGAAGCTTGTGCTGGATATAATTTTCCACTGATGTGTCCTTTCTTCAAATGTGAGCTATCAAGGTTATGGTTAGTAAAGTGCTTTTTCTACAGGCCACACGCATTCCATTTTTTCAATATCTTGGTTAAATTCCCTTTATTCTAGAGGCAGATTCCAAATGTGTCTTTGGAAGCTGGAAAGGTGCTGTGGTATAATCTATGTAAATGTATAGGAAAATACACACACACACACACAAACACACACACACATAAAGTTTACAACCCTAAAAAGAATATTTAGATAGTTCAAGTGACAATATTAAAACTTCCCCATCTCATCCCACTGTGAAACCCTGCAGAAACAACTACAGAAACCCTGACCACCAGTGCCTGTCAAAAACCTTTTCTATGCCATTTTACAACTCACTATGATTCTTCCAGAAAAATAGACATTTGAAAAGTCTTTGGCTAAGCCACGGTGAATAAGCCCCACTCCTCCTTCATAAATCATGCTATTGTGTAGTGATGCACCATCTAGACAGGCCACATTTATCTCCCCAAACCAAACCTGGCAAGAATATGTTCAGAAAATATTGGTCATGTTATCTTTCCAAAAGGTTAAGAGAGGGATTTGCTTATCTTTAATGATTTATGGCACTGACAAACAGGTGTACAAATGTGGCCAGGAAATGCATAAGAGTAGACAAAATGGCTTAAAACAAAATTATGGTGTCAGGACACAAAGCCGATAGCTCCATTCTATAATGGAACAAAGGATCTGGGATTCATAAATCACATTTGTCAAGAATAAATAAAAAGGAAGCCAGATGAGGCCAGTGGCCCTTGTTGTTTCTTTTTGCTTATAATTTGTTGACCTGCCCCATCCCGCTCTGCCTCTGTCAGAGATAAGAGCCTCTATTGCTTTCTTGCTATCTCCAGATTAGGTCTAAACACCAATAAATAAGATGCACTGGCTTCTGTTAGTGTGTCCTGTCCATATCTGACTTTCCTAGTGACCGCTAAATGATTTTCTGTGACTTGATGATTTAAAGCGTGAACAGGTGTATCTGAGCAAGATGAATGCCAGTCCATCCAGTGGATAAGCCCTCAGTGGCTACAGTAACAAGAATGCCTGAGTTTCAGTTCTAGCTCTGCCAATTCCAACCTGAGTGACTTTGGACAAGCTTCTTGATTTCTTTTCTTTCATTTGCAATATGATTTTAAAAAAATCATCCATTAGTTTGAAAAGCTGAGACAATAATGTCAGCAGACCAGGAGGAACTATATGAAATTGTGCTAGTGACCCCAGCCCCATGGCTCTCTCATTGCCAAATGTTCTCAGGGTGAATGAAGAGCATTAGCAGGTAAATATTTGTAAAACTGACTGAAAGATATGCCTCATATCTCTAAACAAAGAAATAAAAGACATATGCCAGATTTGCCAGTCTGTTAAATTCTGAAATCATACCACTGAACTTAGAAAGAATAGCCAGCCATCTGCTGATTTAATTGACATTTTAACATCAACTGAACTGTTCTGGAATAAAAATACTTTATAACTTCCTGGTTTTTGCAAAACATTCCCTCCTGTGCTTTACTGTAGCCCTAACAAAATTCAAAGACAAACAAACTTCAATAAAACTCCCGCTGCTGCCCCTTGTGCTATTTTAAACTCTAACTGCACCATGGGTAGCAGTTGGCATAAGCGCTTTGCGAGAAAACCTTTATTTTAATTCCCTAGAGAAGACAGCTAACCCCCAGGAGTTCCATTCAGTGGATACTACACATGCTATGATGCACATACACATGTTTTTAGCCATTTTTGAAGCCTGAGCTTGGAGCAAATATCATTCCAAGACAATTTTCAAGATTAAAACCTGGAAGGTGTAACTATATGGGTCCCTCCTCTTCTCCCACCTCTGCTCATCAGCAGCTTTGGTACCCCCAAGAGGCATCACTGATTGCCCAAATCCTCAGTCACAAGCTTCACCTCCACCCCTTCGTCCTCCTCCTCCTCCTCCTCAACTCTAGCTCCACCCCTGCTCTGACCTATCTCCTCCCTTGCTGGCTTCATTTCCTGTGTCCAGATTAATGTACTGCTCACGCCTAGCCCTGAGTCAGCCACACCCATTTGGACTTTGCTGCTCTTCCTAAAACAAAGACTTGTACCTGCTGTGAATATCCACCCTACTGTTAGTAATGCCATCCAGTCAGAGCCTGTTTCTCTCTGCTTAGGCTTCATGGTTTTCATTGACCAACCAGGAAGAAATCTGTATGTGGCCTTTTTTTGTGGCTATGACATTCATTTTCTGCCACCTCAAATTGTGAACACTACTTCCCCACTTTCTCAGTTCCTTTAAGCAATACAATAAGTCAGATAAGAGTCAGAAGAGCTGCCCCCCAAAAGCTAATTACCTCACGACAGTCAAAACCCAGGTATGGGAGCCTATAACTTCTGTAATCTTTTTATTCACCAGTAGCATAGGTATAGATTTCAAAATTATACACATATTGCTACAGAGAGTAACAATTATTACAAACTCTAACCAAAGCCCTCTCCTTTTTTTCTATTATAACCATAACAACAAGAAAAGAATTCTGCTTTATTTCCTAGCTGAATTCTAGTCCAGGTAACAATTTGGGCATTTTAGGAGTGTATATTTTGCTAAGTAACTTGGGTTGCAAGGACCTCCAACAGGCAAATTTTAAAAATAATGATCTCAAGTCAGGTAACACTGAACTTTTATTTTTCACAGTAGAAAAGAAGAATGGGCTGCTTGATCAAGGCAATTAAAAAGGACTTTTTTTTTTCTTTCAGGGTAGAAAGAGAAAAATGCAGGGGTTGCAAAAGAAAGAACTTCAGGATGAAGATGCCTGATACATGTTTTGTTAAATGTCTGCTTCGTTTGTACAATACACATAAATCCTCTTTTTCCATCTCCCCTCAAGATTTTAAGCAAAATGCCCACTTCTCACAAGCACACTATGAAATCAGATCTATATGAGAACTGCAAGAAAGTACAATTAATAAATAGCTTCAAGGCTGCCACCAGAAGTCAGCCATGGAAAATGGAGCTGCTTGTGGGTTACACATACTTTGAGATTCAAAAATAACATTCTGAGAACTGCTGATCTAGAGAACTACTGCACTAAACCAAGGATAGGATAATGATTTTTTTCAGTATAAAAATGAAAAAATTGAGAAGAAGACCCAGTTTGAAGGACTACATGATTCAATCCAGTTCAGATACATTTTCTTATTTTGCAACAGTCAACTGTCAAAAAGCCAAGAAAGGGTGACAGTGTTGATTCATCAGTTATGGAGATTATCAAGACAAATAAGATGATCATATTAATAAATACATTGCTTGTGTGCATACTTTGCAATTGACCTGCCAGTAGTCCTTTGTGACTGTCATTGAGCGTTATCCACAGTCACAAAAATAAAACTGAGAGAATATGATTTGGGACAACATCCTGCTGGTAGCCACATAGGCCTCTGTTCTCATTTACAGTTTCGAAACGATCTTATGGTTCGTGCTGAGTAAAGCAGATAGGGAAGGATGTCGTTCTTCCAGATGATTATCCCTTCCTGTGCCTAACAGCATTTCATGATTCCCAAAATATAAAAGGACCTCATTTAGTGCCTTTTATATAGTAAATGCTAGTGTTACCTGCAGATCCTTCTCAAATTTAAGATTATTCTGAATATAGTTTGTTTAAAGGCCCCTTCCCAGATTTTTCTTCAAGGAATCTACATTAATACTGCAAGGTGATTTGGATGTGCATGTCCTAGGGGCTTCATTTTGAGAAATATTACAATCATTTACAGAATTGTTGCTCTCCGCATGCTAAACACCTACTTTTTAATTAATTTCTAATTCATCGCAAATGTAGTTTTAGAAAATAGTTACAGTGTGTTACTAATGAAATTATACATAATCTGTAAGTTCTGCTTTTTATTAAATTAAGCAGGTACAACATTTTATACCATAAAGATATGGGTTTGCCAATAAATATGAGAACAAACATGACATAGGAAAAATAACATGCATCTTACTCAAGGGAAGTGTACACACTTACAGCTTTTGTCATTTCATACTCATAACTAATTTTAAAAGTACCAGTTAGCAACTTCTCACATCTTAAACACCCTGAATATCAGCATTTAAAGGTTTCAATGTAACAAATGCATCTGAAACCTAAATTAGATTGGTACTATCCGCAGGGAGTAGTGACTATCTAAAGGACTTCTGCGTTTTGCTTAAAGACCACTCATAAAATGACCCAATCCCAGGGAGCTATGTGGACAGAAAAGGGTTAAATGCAGTTTCAAGAAGACCAAGATACTCATTTTGAGTTTTTAGTGTGGCCCTACTGTGCATGAGTAGCCTTCAGCCTACACCACATGTGACTCACCGTGCAACTTCATCAGCAGAACTGTCTACACTCTATTCAAAGACAAAGCCACCGATCACTGCTTGGATGTGCAGCAATGGCAAATTGCAAAGTTCTCTCCCCTCCAGTACTCCTCTCCTCCTGGGCCGGTCACAATCGCAATCAAAGTTCTCGCCATTTTGGTACACATCTCCTGTGGAGCCCATTGTAAGCAATTGTCTGACTGGCACAGTCTTCGGGCTACACGTTGAATAGCGCTGGCTTATTGCACCTGATTGGTCTGTCAGCATTGCATTCTGCAAAGACTCAAGGTAAACAGATGCAACCCCTCACAAATACCAGAGATTCACTCAAAGATCTGGGAAGTTGTAGCATATTTTTAAGCACTGCATTTAACTGCTTTATGCTTCCAAAACCATGCAGATGGTAAAAGAGCTAACAAACATTTGTGTCATCAGTTTTAAAATTATGTTGTTTCCAAACAAAATTAACTTTACATTCATTTATAAGGAGTATGTTTTTGTTTGAAGTACTTGTAAATAATAGTTGTCATTTTGCATTCATTATGATAGTAGAAAACAGTTTCAATCAAACAAATCCAATTAACATGAACACATTGTGCTTTCACCATCAAACAAAAGAGAGAAAACCACAGGAATAAAATCTGGTCCTACAGAGGAGGACATGAGTGAATTCAAAAAACTCACTTCAATCCACGCTGCAGCTGAAGCCAGACTTGTCAACTGGAAAGCCCAGCATCATTGTGACAACACAGCTAATATATGAATGTGTGAAATCAGTCCGTACATGGGGCATGTACTCCTACCCCACAAGATGTCAGTGAAGCAAAAAACAGAGGCCTTAACTGGGTCTGGGAACTGTTTCCAATCATTGACTTCTAAGAAAAAAATTTTTCAAAGAAATATTTTTACTCTTTCACTAACACCAACTGGTGTCCCTTCTGTTTGTGTTCAAGGAATTCAAGTCCCACTTTGGGGCTTTGCATCTGTCTGTGACAGTGGCTCTCAGTCGCTGTGCCCCCAGAAAACAGCTGCCACACAAGAAGACCCCCAACTGTTAATCACTATGTAAAATTTCTCTTGCTACATCAGGGAGACACAGCACTATGGCCCAGTCCATTGGTTGATGCTTTCAGCTGTGTAGAGAACATGGCTCAATGTAAATGGAAAACAACATCCTAACAATAAGAAGTAGGAGCAAAGTGCCAACTGGGACTCAAAGGAGACCATAAGAAGTCTGCACCCTGGGAGTATTGAAGAATGCAATCAAAACAGTAATCTCGGAGCTCAAATAAAATCATGATTCTAAGAGACAAACCAGAGACTAGAGGTAGCAGAATGCATTTAGAGGTAGAATAAGATGTTGCTGTACAGTGATGGTGAGTATACTGAAGTGATTAATGGCTTGCTGGTATCAGATTGGTGCCTATAATCCTTTACAGTATGCTTTGGACCATTCTAAAGGATGCTGCAAACACCAAAAGTTGAGACTACCTCTCCATACATCTCTCCTCCTACTTCTCAGGACACCATTCCTCAAGGTGTAAACAAGAAGAACAGGGAAGGTCACAGGGAAAAGGAAAAAGTGAGGAAGAGAATAATGTTGTAAAAATGCAGATTCCCAACTCTCACCCCAATCCAAAAGATCTGAGTATTAATCCTCCAAAATGGATGGTCCTGGCTGGAATATGAAGGAAATCTTATTTCTCTGATTAACCAGGTCTCTACCACTGGCCAGGACCTTGAAGTCCATATCTGTAGAGCTGTTTTGCCATGCCCCTGTCACTGTGGGAAATGAGCTTCACCTGTAGCTTCAGCTGACTAGATATGAGGCCTCTTCTGAGCAAGGCAGGAAGGGCCAATTCAACCTCTCATCCCTATCAGGAACAACATGGATCACCCCAATTGCCACAAAACCTAGCTTCTATAATCACATGGGCTTACCCTTCCCCCAACCCTCGCCAGACTGGCCTGAGTTTTCCTTCCTGATTAGCTCTGCAGAGTTCAACTGGAATCAGATTTATAGTAACCACCCCTATGTATTGAGAACTTTACAATGTGCCAGATGCTTTGAACATTCATATCACATCACATTTGCAGCATCACTTTAAAGTACTAAGTATTATCCTATTTTACATATTTGAAAAATGAGGGCTTGAGAAGTTACTATTCAGCTAATGAATAACAAAAGTCGTTTTCCCACCCTCCATGTACAAAGTTAATCTACGGCTGAGACCTTGGAATCCCCTCTAGTTTTGTCATCCTCTTCTTTCTGACTTTAATTCTGTATTCTGAATCCTCCAACTGTCTAAATCCCTGCGCCAAACCAATCACACTACCCAGAGTCCTGCTGGTGCAGTTATTGTTCCTCTGGACCCAAAAGCCTGGCCAAGAATCCTGGGCCTGAATCAAGCTAGACTTCGTTTCCTTTTGGAGCCTGTTAAAACTGGTCTCCCCGGCAGACAGTCCAGCTAGATACCCAAGGTAGACCTCTTGGACCCAAGTCTAGTCCTGATATTGGCACTCTTTCCCTGCTGCTGTAGTCTCAGAAAATCTAATGAGAAAATCACCCTCCCAGGATTTTGGGACCTCAACTAAACACTTCTGTTTAATAATAGTGTTTCTCGAAGTATGGCCCTTGCTTCAGGCTCATGATCAGTTATGGCACCTGCACTAGAATCACAGGGCTGCTTAACGTTGAAAATTCCCAGATGCCTGAGGCCTGCCAAACCTGACTTTTAGGTGGTTCTGCAATTCCCTTAGTGCCCTCATCAGAGAAACAGTGTGTCACAGATTGTTTGCATCCATGCGTGAGTATATAATTGCTTTTCTCACATAATTTATCACAATACTCATAAAGACTTCTCAGTTCAATCATATTAAATGCAAAGAGAGAAAGGGAAAGTTAATAATACAAATCTGCTAGGAAAGGTCAGGCACCTTGTATTCTTAACTGCAGTTAATCTTGACAGCCACCTGTCAGTGGTGGTTTTATTGTCACCTGCCTTGTCAGTTAAAGACACTGGGGCTCTAAAAGATTAAACTCCTCAGCCAAAGTCATGAGGGTAGACAGAGGTCTTTCTCTACACCACTCTCTATATCGTGCAGTGCATGTTGTACACATTGCCAGCTCTGTTTACCCATTCCGACACTTAGTTATTTGGTTGTGCTGCCATAATATAGAAGTCACTCATCACATGTACATTCAAGAAGTTGTCAATCACTAGTTGGAAAATAAATGAATAAGTTCTGTGTGACCTTTTAAATTTGTAACTAAACCATTTATTTCAAGCTGGCATGCAATAAACCTGCAAAAAATGTTTATTTAAACTCTGAAATTTAAACTTTTTATCATTACAGATCAGAAAGTCTGGCATATGGGTCAAATCCAGCCACAGCCTATTCATGTACCCAGTAAGCTGGAATAGTTTTCATATTCTGAAAGATTTATTAGAAAGGAAGAAAAAAAGGAAGGAAAAAAGGAAGAAAGGAAAGAAGGAAGGGAGGAAAGAGACATGATGAAGATTAGACATCGTATGAGGGCCACAAAGCATAAAATATTTACTATCTAGTCTTCACAGAAAAAATGTGCTAGACTCTGCTACACAAGATAAAAAATTAGTAGGCTGTACCATGCATTTTCAACAGAGGTAGCATTGTGATAAAATTGACATTTAGAAGAATGAAAAAATAACCATTTCATATGTAAGACAGAAATATATGTAGAGTACATAAACCGTATGTATATTTGTGGTTTGAAATATCATGGGACTATCACTCAAAACATGGTGTCTTAAAGGCTCCTTAGTGGGACAATAATGAGTAATATATAAAGAAATACTGTGCTACAGCAAAAGAAACCACCAACAGAGCAAAGAGACAACCCACAGAGTGGGAAAAAATTTTTGCCAGCTATTCCTCTGACAAAGGACTAACATCTCAAATATATATAAAGAACTCAAAAAAATCAGGCCCCCCAAATTTAAAGACTCAACCCAAAATTTGGCAGCTGAAATGAATAAATACTTCTCAGATGAAGAAGTAGAAAGAGCAAATAGACATAAGAAAAAATGTTCAACATCACTGGTCATTCAAGAGATGCAAATTAAAACAAACCTGAGATTCCACCTTACTCCAGAAAGAATAGCTATTATCAACAAATCAGCCAATAACAAATGCTGAAAGGGCTGTGGAGAAAAAGGAACCCTTCTCCACTGTTGGTAGGAATGTAGACTGGTACAACCACTATGGAAATCAATGTGGAGATTGCTCAGGGAACTAGGACTAGAGGTTCCATTTGACCCAGCTATTCTCCTTCTTGGTATTTTCCCAAAAGAATTAGAAGCATCAAACCACAGCGATACATGTACACCCATGTTTATAGCAGCACAGTTTGTAATAGCTAAATCCTGGAAACAGCCCAAATGCCCATCAACAGTGGAATGGATAAAGAAAATGTGCTTTTCATATACAATGGAGTACTCTTCTGCCATAAAGAATGATAAGCTTGAGATATTTCTAGGTAAATGGATGCATCTTGAGACCATACTTTTAAGTGGAATAAATCAGATACACATGTTCAAATACCACATTGTTTCTCTGGTGTGAGAAACTGAAAGTGTAAATAAAGACTAAAATGTATTATATTGGGAAAGGGAAGAAAGTGTCCAAATGGGAAAGGGAACGATGGTGGGGAGGAACAGAGGGACAAGACAAATAAGAAATGGAAGGAAAAAATAGAAAGGAAGCTTTTGTAAATAAGGAGTTGAGGAGAGGGTGAAGGGAGAGGAGGGGAATGGGAAAAAGAGAAGCAACAAGATATGTCATGTACAGGTACAAATCCCCTATGAAAAATGTTATCACTGTGTACATCTAAAATGTACCATTAAAATAAAATTTTTTGAAAAAATAAATACTGTGATAAATGATAACTAACAGTGTGGGTTAAATGGCTTCATGTGAGGGGTATATGGTGTTTTAACATGTTAGCTTTGTATCCTTCCTCTATGGTCAACCCATCCATGAACCTACTTGTCCATTCATAGCTATAACATTACCACACAAACCTACCAAAACAGCACGATGTGCCTCTCACACCAGTCATTTCTGTTACTAAAGATAAAGCAAAGAGAGTTAGCTCCTGAACTGACAAGTTAACAAGTATTCTCCTCATTTTTAGTCCTAGAGATACTTCACCAAAGATGAGCATCCCCAGGGCCCATTGTTTAAAGGGACCTAGTGTCGAGCTGGAAAAGTAACTGGCAGCCAAAGTAAGCCCTCTGTGTCCCTTTGCAGCAAATATTCACAAAAGAGTTGTTTATTTTCTTTCAACTTGCTACAATCCATATCTCTCCCATAAAGTTGATCTTGCCAAAGTCATCAGCATACTACTCTGTGATGACAAATCCAGTGGATATTTTTCTTTGCTCATATTATTTGACTTTGCATTACCCTCTGAAATAGTCTCTCCTTGTTATAGTCCTCTTTCCTTTTCTTCAACTCACACATTATTGATTTTCTTATCTCTCTGGCCAAACCTTTCCTATTTCCTTTTCTATTTCCCTCTTCCTCTACCTGAATTTTGAATGTCAAAATTCTCCAGGATACCTTAGGCCCTTTCTCTTCATTTTCTTTGTTTCCTCCCTAGGTTACATAATACATCCCTAGTTTCAAGTGCCACTTATATGCTTTCCAATCCCAACTGTACATCTTTACACTTGTTCCTTTTGTAGTCTGTATTCATGTCCCTCCACCTTCTTAATGTTGCCCATTGGATGTCTGAAGCATATCTCAAATTTTATGATATTCTTCATTTTCTCCTCTCCTTTGAACCAACATAGTCTTAATCCAGGGGTATTAGTTAAAATTCAAGAAGAAAACAGAATCATCTAGACCGTTCCATTGAAGAAAATTTAATACCTGGAATTTTTAATACAGGTGACAGAAACAGGAGATGGTAGGACAAGCCTGCTCTTATTAGTTGGAGATTTACGGGGGATTAAGTCACAGTGGAAATCTTCATGAATGGAATTAGTACTCTCATAAAAGAGACCTTTGAGAACTAGTTAGCTTCTTCCACCTTGAGCTCAGAGCAAGAAGGTGCCATTTATGAACATAGAAACAGGCCCTCACCAGACATGAAACTTGCCAGTGCCTTCATCTTAGATTTCCCAGCCCGTAAAATTGACGAAAACTAAATTTCTGTTATGTAATACCTTAATCTATAATATTTTCTATATCATGGCAGCCTAGCCACAGCAGGCATCATTACCCAGAGGGCTGGAAGGAAAGAGTGCATAAGCTGGTATCATCCAGAAGATTTGAGACTATGAACTGACAGGAGTTAGGCCTGTAGAAGAGATAAAATACGTGATGGAGATAACTCAGAATGGAAGAGAGAAATAACCCATCTTCTATCACTATCTCTACTGACCAGACCGCCTTAAAACCAGAGGACAATGAAGCCCAAAATTAAAAGGTCTTACAACACATAGCATAGCATGGAGAGGATGGGGAAAGCATGCAAGGGAAAACAGGAAAAGATCAGTCTGCTTTGTCTTGGTAAATGGCACAGTTTCTATGAAGTGGAACAATTTCTAAAACCAAATTTTAAAACCCATCCTTGAAGTTACCCTTTCACTCTTTATTCATTTAAGGCCTAATACATAGTCCTGTTCATGCTAACTCTCAAACAGCCTCTCTATTTCTCTCCACCTCACTCATCCTTGTCCAAACAACCCTTATCTTTCATTTGATTCACTGCAAGACTTCCTCGCTGTTCTTCCCAGTACCACTCTTGACTTACGCTGAGTCCACAGCTCAGCTGTGCCAGGGTGGTGGAATAGGTTGCCAAAAGACCAAAGAAGATACCCAAAGATGGCATGTGAGACATACAGTTTATTAAGACTTAGTAAGAAGTAGTGACAGGAAAGGATAGAGAGTTCATTGAGACTTACTCACAGATTAGGGCCCAATGGCAACAGGTAAGACCAAAAGATCACCCAAGAGGTCTGGTGGCAATGGCCAGACAGGAAGTTGCCAGAAGGTTCGGTGGTGTTGGACCAGACCAAAATCACCAGAAAGCACTGAGAATGTCCAGTGGCAGCTGGCTGTACTATTACACTTATCCTCTCCACACTGTTCTTTTCTGCGCCCAGGAGAAAAGTTCCCACAGGAACTGGGGGAACTTGCTTGCTTTGTTCCATTGCAAGACCAGCATTTCAAGGGACAGCTGACTTAGCTTACAGGTAAGGAAGGTAGTTTCTATAGACAACCCCAGTATATCCAGTTCCTAGTGTCCTGCAAATAATATTTATCTAGACAGTCTCATCTGGGCATACTTACTACATGCCCTTGACTTGGAAAGACTCCGGGAAACACAAAGGGCATCTTGGGGACATGGTACTGAAAGTCCACTTTTTCTCAGGCATAATACACCTTGCTTCCATATCTACACAGTAATAATGTGATATTTAAAATTTGATACCAAATGATATCATCTCCTCCTGAAAAATCTTAAGTAGGGTTCCTTCTTATCATAATGGAAGTCAAAATGATTCAGACCCAGACCTTCTGCTAAAGACATCTAAACACCTGAACAAAGTATTTTTTAAAAATAGGAATTACTGAACAAACAAGTAAAACCTCTTTTCAGGAAAAGAGCCAGCATACAAAGTATCAAATTATTCATTTTTTTAAATTAGGTACAACACATAGTTGAAGAAACCTAGGCACACAAGGATACAAGTCACCATGACCAAGAGCCAGCCAAAATAGAATACAAAAACAGTTCTTAAGGAATTCACATATCGTAATTGTCAGACATATGCTGCCTGGTTTACTGGTTCAAATTCATAAATTCTAAATGTAAAAATTTTAGGGAAAAAACTTAAAACTATAAAAAAGACAGATTTTTTTAAATAAGCAAAAAGAAACTAATCATTTTTAAAATGCAATATACAAAATTTAATGCAGATTAGATTCAGTGGAAGAGGAATAGTGTCATAGTTTATAAAGAGAATATCCTACTCAAAATGCAGCACAGAGAGAGAAAATGGTGGGAAATAATAGAAGAAAACATAACAAGTATAGAAAATACAGGAAGAAGGTCTAAAATACATTTATATTTTAGGAAGAAAAGAAACAAAGATCAGAAAAGACATAAGACACAAAGAAAAATGGCTACCAATATTCCATCTGAACTAAATAAAATCATCAGTTCAGACACTCAAGAAGCTGAATATGGGAGCTGGGAATTTAGCTCAGTGGTTAGAGTGCTTGTCTTGCAAGCACAAGGCCCTGAGTTCAATCCCCAGCAAAAAAAAAAAAAAAAGAAGAAGAAGAAGAAGAAGAAGCTGAATATGTCCCAGACAGCATAAACTAAAAAGAATCTCATGCCTGGACATATCATAACAAACTAAAGAAAAACAGAGACCAAAAAAATTAATAACAGCAAAAGGAAAGGAAAAAAAGGATGACAGTTATTGGCAGGTGGCTTCTTGCCAGCAACAACAGAAAACAGAAATGGAATAATATCTTCAATGTGCTTAGGGAAATAACTGTCAACTCCAAATTTTCTATCCAGAAAAACAGATTACCCAAGAACAAATGTAAAATAAAGATATTTTCAAAGATTCGAAGAATTTGTTGCCAACAGCCCTATATTAAGTACAAAGGGAGTGCTCCAAGCAGGAGGAAATTATTTCAAATACAATGTTCCCTGTCCAGAAGGAATGGAGAAAAGAAAAAGAGGCCAAAGGAGAAGTTAAGATATATAACTAGGTAGGTTTTAAAATTTAGCAATGTCAGTAATCCCAGCGCTTGGAAGTTTGAAGCAAGAGGATTGCTGTGAGTTTGAGGCCGGCCTGGGCTGCACAGTGAGTTCATGACAGTCTGAACTACATAGCGAAACTTTGTCTCAAAAACAAAAAAGATCAAAATAACTTATAATCACCATCATTTTTAAAGTTAAGAAGAATCACCTCTCCAAGCTTCAAAATCCAGACACAAGAAAAATAAGAACTTGAGGAAGGAAAAAAAAAAAAAAGAAGGAAGTAGACCCCCAGGAATCAGGAAGTATCTGACAGGAAAACTAAAACCTACAGAGAAATTGAAAATACAGAACACAGTGTGGGAAGGGGAAAGGTCAATCTGCACTTTCTCCCTGGCTTCCAGTCCCTGGTTCATGAGAAAAGAAGACTGAATCTACAAAGACAAAGTGAAAATGGGGGACTCCAGAGAGCTTCAGAGAGAAACACAGTGGTGGAATGGAGCAGTGGTTGCTGTGAGCTGCAACAGCTGATGAATGACTCCAGCCCAAGTGCCTGCCATCTCTCCTGGAAAGAAAGATTGGTTGGACACCATTCTGGGAAAGGGTTGATTATTTGAACCTGCAACTCAAAGCAGTCAGAGGATGGCTTCCATTCAGGACTCCCAACATTATGTTCCCACAGTGACTGGGGAAGGGACAGCCATGGGAGACAGCCATGGTCAAGATGCTGTGGTCAGGCTGGCAGAGACCCCCTGGGATGTTGAAGCCAAAGGACATAGAACCCACATCTGTGCCCAGAGCCAGGCTCAGTCTGAATTGCCCTAGATTTGAAAGTCACAGAATTGGCATGCTCAATCCTACTACCTACTGGTGCCTGCATCCAGCATGGATCTAGGGTATGACTTCCTTCTTTATCTACCAGTGTAAGCAGGGTCATGTCTTGACTTGGACACTGTCCTAAAATTGTAGATCCCAGGAGAAAAAACAGGTGTTTGAAATCACAAAGACATTTCCTTTTTTTGTTGGTTTTGGCCTTTTTGTTCTTTGTTTTGGTTTTTTGTGTGTGCATTGTTTTTATTTTTTTTGTTTTGATTTTGTTTTCTTTTCCTTTTCTTTCCTTCTTTCTTAGTCACTAATTATTGAGCCATGGGGAATTTTTCTTTTCAGTTCTTCCTTGCTTTTTAATCTCTTTTCCTTACTTGTTTTTTTTTCTTTATTTTTTCTCTTCACCCTTTTGAATTTTCTCCCTCTATTTTTTCTCTATTATTTTTCAATTCCTATATAAATAATATTTCTTTCTTTTTTCTCCTTCTTTTTCTTTTATCTTTTTTCTCATCCGATTTTTCTCTTATCTCTACCTAATTCTATAAACATCCTTCTATTCCTCAGTAGGATACTTTGTACGACTTCTCTCTCTTCCTTCTTTATCATAGAGTTTAAGGTTTCTCAATTTATCTCTTGCATTCTCCCATTCCCAAGCCTTATACTTTTAATAGTATAAGCCTAAAGCTTTCTTAATCTTTCAATAGTTAAGTCTGCAAAATTACTGCTGAATTCTTGTCTTCCATTAGTGGATATATAGCTGTCACATTTAGTACGTGGTAGCTAAAAATCAATACCTCTGTTGTCTTGCACTGTTAATTGTAGAATTCTTATACCATAATTGTGGATTTCTTCTCTAGGATTAAGGGTGCTACATATTGGTTCTTATGGTATGTTAATATCCAATTTGTCTTGTATGATAATACTGTAACTAATTTGATTGATATTAACAGAGTTGCAAAATTGTCACTTTCTCTCTGCAAGCTAACACTCAAATTACCTCTGTGGTATTAACAATACTAAAGTATATTCCCAGAGAACTTGGTTCTTGGGCAAATTACCACACTGCATTCTCCCCTTCCAAATCTGGGACTGTGGCAAAGGATTATAGGTGGCCACACCCAAAGTACATCGATGAAACCAACTAAAGAGATCTCTATGCTAGCAACAAAGTGTTTATACGCATGCACAAACCTCAGCACAAAACAAAACAAGCAAGTAAGCAAAACAATGGAAACATGAGAAGACAAGGCAACAAAATACCCCCCCAAACTCACAAATATACAAGGCCAATCAAAGGGATATCAAGGGGGAGAATAGCACAAGCCACACACAAGAATTACTCAAAAGGATAACAAAACAGGTTAGAAAACAGATCAAAGCGCTATTCAGCAGCATCAGAGAAACTATAACTAAACAGATAATGGAAGTAATAAACAAAAAGATTCGGGCGCTTTCAGAAGAAACTAATAAAAAGCTAGATGAGCTAAACAAAATGATACAAAATATGAATAACCAGTTTACCAAAGAATAAAATCCATAAAAAGGTTTCAATCAGAAATCCAGATTAAAAATCATATTGAAACTATGGGCAGCCGAACCAACCAAAGTAAAGATAGAATATCAGAACTAAAAGACAAGGAAGACTTCAAAAACCAATGACTCAAAGACACCTTAAGAACACCAAGAGAACATGACGAATGGATCCAAAAGTTGCTGGATGATATAAAGCAGAGTAATCTAAGAATAACTGGAATATGCAGAAAATCAGAAAACAACACAAGTGGCACAGAAAACCTATTCACAGAAATGGTGGGAGAAAATTTCCAAAATATAGAAAAAGAAAGAAATACATAGATAGATGAGGCATATAGAACCCCAAATAGCCACTACCAAAAGAGAACGTCCCCATGTCAAAAGATACTCAAACTACCAGAAGTCCATCACAGGGACAAAATCTTAAAAGCTGTTAGCGAAAGTAATGAATCATATATAAAGGTAAATGCATTAGAATTACAGCAGACTTCACTACACAAACCTGAAAGGCTGGGAGAGCTTGGAGAAAAATATTTCAAGCCCTAAAAGATGACAACTTATAACCCTGATTTATGTATCCTACAAAACTTTCTTTCAAAATTCATAGAGAAATAAGGTATTTCCATGACAAGGAGAACCTCAAGAAATTCATGGCCACTAAGTCAGATTTATAAGGGTATCCCAGAAAGAAATAATGAGAGAGACAATGATGCTGCCAATGTCAATAAGTCAGAAAGAAGGACTATTCCTGGCAGGATGAGCAGCTAAGCAAAAGTGGAAAATATAAGGAGAACAGCAACAGGAAAATAATGCAATGGCACAAGTAAGTCAATATTCTCAGTAATAACTCTCAGTGTGAAAGGTCTCATTTCCCCAATCAAAAGACACAGACTGGCAGAATGGATCACGAAAGAAAACCGAACAATATACAGTATACAAGAAACACATTTAATTCAAAAATATGCAGATTAAAGATCAAAGGATGGAAAACAATAGTGCATGCAACTGGAACACAGAAAAAAGCAGGAGTTGCTATCCTAATTTCAGACAAAGTGGATTTCAAACTAAGACTGCTCAGAAGAGACAAAGAAGGTCACTACATATTAGTTAAGGGAACAATTCAACAGGAAGAGTTAACAATTATAAACCAAATACCAGAGCATCCAGCTTCATAAAATAAACACTAATGGACAGAAAAGTCAAATAAAAACTAATACAGTTGCAATGGGAGACCTCAATACTCCACTGTCACAAATGGACAGATCAACTAGACAAAAAATCAACAAAGAAATATCAGAGCTGAACCAAACCTTCAAACATTCCAGGGATGCGGGAACAGTTCAACATACACAAATCAATATATGTAATACACCGCATAAACAGAAGCAAAAACAAAAATCACATGAACATCTCAGTAAGCACAGAAAAAGCATTTGACCAAACGCAGCATTTATTAATGATAAGAAAAAAAAACCTTGAAGGAAATAGGTTTAGAAAGGCTTCATCTCAACCTGATAAAAGCTACCTGTGACAAACCAATGGCCAACATCATACTAAATGGAGGGAAGCTGAAAGCTTTCCCTCTAAAATCAAGAACAAGGCTGTCCACAGTCACCACTCCTATTCAATATAGTTCTGGAAACATTAGCCAGAAAAATTAGACTACAGAAAGAAATAAAAAAAGATATAGAAAGGAGGAAGTTAAATTATCATTACAGGGGTGCCTCGGTTTATGACTTAATTTATTTTACAGTTTCTGGGAAGATGGCTGCATTTGTGTTTCTGTAGGAAAGATGGCCATGGTCATGTTTACTAAAACTCAAACTCACTCCTGGTACAGTGCTCAAGTCACACACTACATATAACCGAGCAGGTCAAATGGAAATTGAAGTCTGAGGTAGCCTTGGTTTATTAAAAACTTGCTTTCTTTTGAGCATAGAATTGGCAAGATATTGATTTAATTACAACATAAGCAACATCTCAGGCAGAACTCTCCTTTGAGTTTCTAAAATCTGGTATTAATCAGCAATTTAATACAAACTTTTTTCTTTTTCTTTTTTTTTTTTTTCCTGTGGATTGACCCCAGGGCCCTGGGCACAAACCTTGAGAATCAATCCCTCCATGTAGTTTTGTATATCTTTTGCTACTACGTTTTTTGTTTGTTTCATTATATTTATTAATTTATATTTAGAAAGCATTTGAGCTGTCTCAAGGCTTCTACCTTGCAATAACCATATTCTGTTCGACGTGCTTACTTTTACACTTCCATCCTTCTTACAGTGTTGGCCATAATTTGAAGCTCACACTGTTCAATAACTAACAGACTACTACATCAAGAACAAACGTATGAGAGAACAATCCATGAAGTCTTGAAAATTATGAAGATTGATAATAGTGATGATGATGCCTACCTCCACAACAGCAGAGTATAATGTATAACAAGAGACTTTTTATTGACTTCCTTCAGAAAGCAAGAACAGGAACTTCTAAAATATGGACCTTTCTTTGAGAAGTATGTTTCCTAATCTCCAAATTTAAACAACACTGAAAAAATGAGATGAAAGCCTGTGCAGCCAGCAGATATCTCTTGCCAAAGAAAGAAAGAAAGTTCTGTTTTGGAACCATCAAACGTGTCTGCTCAATAGGTCCCATAAAGGTTACAGTATTCATCCTGTAATAGATGTTTGATTTCCAATGATGGAATGTGAAAATGAAGAAGAAAATTATTTCACTTAAACATTCACAGTGAACATCAAGAAATCAAATTACACGCAAAATTTTTCATGCTTATCTCAATGGTCCCTTTTTAATTAAATGAATTGTTTTAAGGATACATTTAGGGACAGAATAAATGTTTTTACATAATATTACACATAATACTTGAACGTTGATATTAAATTTTACTTGACTATTTATAGTTAACTCAAAAGAAGAGTTCAGAATCCTCACGTCATTTTATATAGTCAGTTCTACCATGTAAAATTGCCAGATGCAATTAAGTGCCTTCAAAGAAATTTTATGAAGTCATAAATCTTACACCTTTGCCTACCTATCTCATGCATCTCATTTTTTCTCACCATTAGTTGTCTAACTATGCTTCATATTAAAAATAATAGCAATGAGAGAATCAAACTGCATCCAGGCAAAAACAAACCCATATTTCCTTTCTCATTAAAAAAGCTGAGGAGGGCTGGGGATTTAGCTCAGTGGTTAGAGTGCTTGCCTTGTAAGCACATGGCCCTGAGTTCGATCCCCAGCACCAGAAAGAAAAAAAAAATCTATTATATTTGGGCTGGGGATTTAGCTCAGTGCTTAGAGTGTTTGCCTCGCAAGCATGAGGCCCTGAGTTCGATTCCCGGCACAAAAAAAAAAAAAAAACCAAAAAAAAAAAAAAAAAAGCTGAGGAATTGTCTACCTCCTTGGGAAACCAACCCATTCTTAAGAATTATGAAACTCTGGAAAATCCTGATCCCTTTCAGCCTTTTCAAATTGGTCATCTGTGTGTGACTCATTCACAGTAAATCTATGCCTGAACATTTTCAGTCTTCACCAAATGTTGCCTCATTATCTTCAAGCTGAAACGACACTAAAAGCTCAGCCTACTTCTTGCTTTCCTTTGACAACATACCTGCCAGAAACATACTCTTTACTGAGCAATCTTTTTATCACTCTTTGGTTAGTAATTAGCTTTAAACTCCTCTACTTTTGAGATTGTGGTCTTGCCTTTAACATCTTTTTTGTCTTCCCTTCTCTTCCCCCTTTCTATTAGCCCTGATAGTCCTTGCACATAGCATCAGTCTATGAGCTGCAATCCTAAAACCAGACAAGCCCAGACAGTCAACAGTTTTCTGCCCATGAAGTTGGGAGACTGTCTTTTCCATTTCTTCGATGTAGAGTAGGAAACCCTCGATTTCAGACAAAGGTTGGATGACAGCCACTCCAAAGGCCAACCTACCCATCTGGTGTCCCCTCTGCCAGGGTCTCTTGAGTATTCTATCGAGGTTTCTGGAACCAAGATAGAAATTCTGCTCCCAAGTATTATACTGAGACTTGCTTTCCCACCTCCTTCAAGACAGCCCTATATTCCTGGATTAGGTAGTACTCCTGCCCATTCCAACAGAGACTTCAGTCAGAGTGACTAACTGCTCCCAGTATTTCACCTGAGCTGCATCTACTTAATTTCCCAGAATCAGATCCTTGCTCTACATCCTTGCTTGACTGCAGTGAGATTGGCCATGTTCTTGTTGGGACAAAGTTGAATAGACAGGTCCTCACCAGGATTCAGGCCACACTCTGTGAGTCATGACATTTCCAGGTTCCCCTCTAGAGCGACACCCCATCTTCCCTCTTCATTCACTCTCAGTGGCTCCTCCTTGTTCCCAACATGCTGCAGAGGTAATGCTACCAGCTCATTGAGAGCTTCCGCTTCCTCAGGGACCATCAGAGCAGCCATTTCTAAGTTACAGTGCCAGAGAGTATGTTTAGTAAAGCAGAAATGGCACCCAACTTCTACCTTAAAATCAGGGCACCTGATTCCCTGGGAGATGGCTATGGATTTCTTGAAAATGATACACACTCTAAGGGCATCAATTTTATTTAATAGCCACAACTAGAAGCATCTTAAATAATAATGGATGAATTATGGAGTAAAATACAGGGTATATATCAATTTTAAAATATAAAATCCAAGCCCTCAAGGAAATTCTTTACTTCAAGTGGAAAACATAAACATGATTATAGACCACTTTCCTCACACCACCCCACGGTCACCCAGGAAGTGTTATTACTGAGAACATTGAAGAGACATGCCTAAAAAACTATTTCCTGTCATGTAAGGTGCTTTCTGCTGTGTTGGGAGAAAATTTTATATTTTATACACGTGGTCTTTTTCTCTCTGGCTCTGCTGCTCTTGTTTTCTTGAGGCTGTTCTTAGATGTTGTACATGACAGAAGTTTTCTAGATTGATGTGGCTTCAAGGGCTTATGATCCAGAATGACATTGAGATGTGGAATATTTTTCTGCATGAGTTACAAAAAGATTGATATCTCAATAATAATTGTAAAGAATTATGATTTTATTTTTGTTGTTATTAAAAACCAAGCTACAATAAATATTCTTATCATTGTATCTGTGCCCACCTCTTTATTTCTCCAAGGATAACAGGGAAAATAGCTCTTTACAAAAAAAAAAAGAATTAAAATCGTCATACCATAGGGACGTATGCACAACCATGTTCATAGCAACACAATTTGTAGTAGCTAAGTCTTGGAAACAACCTAAATGCCCAACAACCAACGAATGGCTAAAGAAAATGTGGTTTTTCTACACAATGGAGTACTACACAGCCATAAAAAGGATAAACTAGAGTCATTCGTATATAAATGGATGCTCCTTGAGAACATACTTTCAAGTGAAATAAATCAGACACTCATGAGTACACATCAAATTGTCTCTCTGATATGAGAAATCATAATTGTAAATAAGGACAAAGAGGTGTAATAGATATTATATAAAAGGAAGATAATATACAAAGGAGAGGAGTACTAGAAAGAAAAAAGGGGAAAAGCAGAAAGGCAACAAAGGACAGAAAAGGGAAAGGGAAAATATGGAAAATTATGAATAAATCTGCTGTAAATAGGGAGGGAGGGAACAGAGGGGACAGGTGGGGAAGAGGGGGGAGAACCAAGATGCATCATGTACAGGTACAAAATAAATGTGATGAATGTAACCATTATATGTAAAATGTACCAATACATGTTCTTGGTTTAAAATTTAAAAAAAAAAAAAGGAAAATGGCAAATACAGTATTCCTATTTTTGTAAACCCCAGGACTAAGTCATGAGTACAGTCTTTCTAGGCTGGAAAGAAAAGTATCCATGAATACCGAGGTCATGCGAAGTGTTATCTTAAGGTTTTCTGGTCACATCTGACCTCAGTCTGAGTCTCAAATATAGATCACAAACCAGAGTGACAGGCAGAGTCAATGGACACAGAACTGATATCCAGTGCTAATCCACCAGCCCTGTGAATTCTAGTTACTCACAGACATTTTAGCACATACAGCATATCTTAGCTCTAATACCAGAAACCAGCAGCATTGTAGAGCTAAAATGCTATTGTAGAGAGCAATACACTCGAGAGCTATAAGAGTAGCTGAAATTTAACACACAGAATTATACCTTCCTTGCTCAAAATGTGGGTTTTAGAGAATATAGACCAGCAAAAGAAACTGTGTATGTAACCTTTGCAGTAATGACATGCACCTGATACTTGTCTGGTTCTTCGTGCTTGACCTACGTTCTCACATCCTCAGTTTGATTAACTCTGGGAATCACCTCCCACCCATAAGTGTGAAGGGAGCATACAGTGACAGCCCAGTACTCTTTCTCTGCCCTGAGAGAACCTGTTGGATACATACATAGTGGGTAGAAAGTACCCAAACTGAAGCTGAGCACCAATGTAATGTACTAGTGCTTCATGACTGCAGGCCATTTAATCCTCACAACCCCCATAAAAATTAATGTTATTATCATCAGCTTCTAAATGAAGACACCAAAGTCATAGTATGCATGGATTTATTGAACATATATTAAATCTGACCTGCAGAACTAAACATAAGATAGATATGTGATTGTGAAAGCTAACACATGGGGCCTCTCTGAGATGGTCATAAAGGAAGAATAAAAAGGTTGCGAGTACAGTCGATGACCCACTAAAATAGAGATCAGTATAGTCAGAGTTCAGGGAAGGGTTGCACACCACTACAAAAAATGATGGGAAACCCTGTAGAAATCTCACAGACGCTCTATCTTGTTAAGAGCCGAATTACAGCTCTCCATTTATCTGATGAAAAGTGACTCAAGTAATTCTTCAAGGTCAATACAAGCAGTGCACTCAAATCCATAGCTCTGTTGCCCCTGAATCATAACAAAAAATAATTGTACCATGTCTATTGACTCTTCGGAAAATAACAAATTTGTAATCAGCAAAAGCAAAGAGTGTTACCCACTCTGCTTTCAAAATTTCTGAGAAAATACTAAGGGCCAGAGGAATGTGACATTGTGAAAACAGCAAAGTAATTTAAATAGTGTGATTTATAAAAATATTCAGGTTGATTAAAGAATCTCCTTTGCCTCACAAGCTTCAAGAATTGCCCAGATGGATCCTTTTTTCTCATTGCTTATAAATTGCAGCTTGCCGAATCTGTAATTCACAGAAATACATCATAGTAACTGCCCTGTAAATGCCAATGCCAATGCCAAGCCACTGGTCCCTTTCATTACATGCTGTGATTATGGATTAAATGATTTCATAAACATATTGGTTGTTTCACATTTGGCATGAGGCTGTTTTAGAGCCCCCACAATCTGTCATCGCCGTTAATGAGATATCGACCTTCTTGTAACCCAAGTCCTGTTTAAATGTCAACCAAGAAGAAAACCTTCCAGAACTTCTGAAAAACTCCTCTCCAACACTGTAGCCAGGGTGGCCTCAGAAGAGCCAGCGGCTTCAAAGGCCGCATCTGTACCATATGAGATGCAGCCTTCGATGTTGCCTGGCAGGCTTTCTCTCCTCAGGTCTCTAAAATCACCTGAAAGAGATAAGCTTTTAGAGCAGGTTTTTCAATCATTTTCACTGAAGACCTACTAATAATAAAAAACAATGATAAACTGTAGGAGTTCTGCCGGCATGGCTGCTGAATCCTACCATAATTTCAAAATATTCTGAAGTCTTCTGTGATATCCTTAATTTTTTATTATTCATCTTCGATTCCACAATATCCCCAACTTAACAGTATTTGAGAAACTTTCGGTCAAGTGAAATTGGAATTTCTGCGAAAGGAATCATGCTTATCCTAGACACTGAGTATACTGTGGTTTTCAGCCTAACAGAAGCCTCAGGGGTTCACATACCCCATTCCAAGACTCCAAGTTTTAGGGATTTTTTTTAAACAGGCACAATCTTATGTAATATAAGAAGAGGGGAAATGATAAAAGTAAATGTAGTTTTCAGTTAAAGAATATTCTAAATTGTCTGCTTTCTTAGGTAAATTATGTCATTCCTATATATTCTGGACAAACACCATAAGAAATGTTGCTTTCATGTTACTGAAAGAAATACAAATAGTCAGATATAGATAATTAGAGCTTTCCTTATATGTCTTTCTTAACAGTGAAACTTCAGGCTAGAAAGGAATCATGAGACGAGCGCAGAAAATAGATCTGATACCTCCATATGTAGAACAAAACTTAGGCTTCAGCCATTAGGATTTTTAAAGGTTTTTTTATAAAGGACATGTAAGATACCATCCAGCCATATAGAATTATGATTATGGTTTCCAAAGTTCTAGTTCACATACATCCTAAAAGAAATCTGAAAAATGATGTACTTAATCACATATTTTTCTTTTTTTAATTTTTTATTTTTACCAAGAACATGCATTGGTACATTGTATACATAATGATCATAATCAACATGGTTATTTTGTACCTGTACATGATACATCTTGGTTTTCCCCCCTCTTCCCCCCTTCCCCTCCCCCC
>PVJO010023141.1:0-26647 GCA_004026905.1 Hystrix cristata | reverse complement strand
CTTACCACATGCCGAAAACTAAAACTAGATACATGTCTCTCACCATGTACTAAACTAAGATCGAAGTGGATCAAAGACCTAAACATAAAAACAGAAACAATAAATCTCCTAGAGAATAAAATAGGAAGAACTCTCGAAGACATAGGGGTTGGAAAAAAATTTATGAATAAAACTCAGACTGCACAGGAAACAATTCAAAGAATTGATGCTTGGGACCATATCCTATTAAGAGGCTTTTGCACGGCAAAAGAAATTACTAATAGAGTAGGGCAAAAAACCTCCTTCCAAAATTTTAATGTTTGATTTTAAATATTTTCCAAACCCTCAAGTATTTTTTACACTCCCAAAGAATGTGTTACTGATAACCTGATGAAGCCAGTGTCATATTATGACCACAGCATGGCAGCTTCCCAGTCAGTCCCCTACACATTGGTGCAGTAAGTCACCGACATATGAATGAGTTCCATTCTGGGAGAACATTCATAAGTCAGATTCGTTCATAAGTCTAACAGAGTGAATCTTACACGCCTTTGAAGCAAATATACAGTGTATGTTGCGGTGCTCTTCCGAGCAGTCCCCTCCACATCACCACTGCTTTTCCTCTTGCTTCTGGACATGCTGGGCTGTGAGTGACTTCTGTCCTACTACTGGGCACCATCACACTGTACAGTAAGCACACATCAGCATGACCGCGACAGTATCCGGCCAACACACTAGCTGCTCGCGCGATTTATTCACATTTTAAGGTTCGTTCATATCTATGAAAGTTCACAACTCAAATGTATGTCTACATCTGACCATTAGCCCTGCAGGTTCAAAAAGCTACCTTGCTATATTACCAGACACTGAGATGTAAGGGAATAATATTTCTTGCTAACCAGTTTCTCAAAGAGACTGATACAAAAACCACTGTATTAGCCTCTGTGTATGAAAATTATCCAGCAGATGGACATGTTTACAAATCAGTATATTCTTTGCTCTTTTTTCACTTTTATGAAATTGTAATATGAAGGATAAATAAGGGAAGTAGTTAAAAGAAGAATCGTTTCAATCCCTGGCACCAAAAAAGAAAAGAAAAAAGAAAAGAAAAAACCTAAAAGAAGAATCAAGAAGTTGAGTGTAGGCCTGGTGTGGTGGCACACACTTGTGGTCCCAGCACTCTGGTACGCTGAGGCGAAAGAACTGCACGTTTGAGCCCAGCCTAGGCACTTTAACAAATTAGCAAGGCCCTGCCTCAAAATAAAAATTAAAAGTGGCCAAGGATGTGGCTCAATGCAAAGGCCCTGGGTTCAGTCCCACCCACCTTTTTTTTCCGAGATGGGCAGGGAAAGAACCAAGACATACATACCTACATACATACATACGTTCCATGAATTCGGGCAAGCAGTATTGCTAGTGTGACTCTTATTACCTACGACAACTGGTTCCCTCTTCATTTGAGTTTTAGATGAGCTCTTTTCACATATGCATATGTGCATAATTTTCATAAATATCTCATGTATGATTTAAGTGGATTTTTTTCTTTAAACAGTTTATTTGCTATATGCCCTTTTTCCTCTCTAGTCTTGGCATTTTCACTTGTGTATGCACATATATTTTGTTTGCTGCCTTTTTCCACTACACGCAGTATCCCTTTATAAACTTAGCTCTTGCTGGCACTAATGGTACCTCGGGTCATGAATGCTCGTCTGCAAACTCTGCAGCAGGTAACGACTATGACTGCAATTGTCTGTTTTGCAGAGATGTAGCCATTTCCTCAGGGTCGTGGAATGAATTAAGCTTGTGACCTGAGGTACCACTGTATTTCTTTGGTTTGTTTTTGTTTTTCTTGAGACAGGGTCTCACTATGTAGTCAGGTTGGCCTTGAACCTGTGGCCATCCTTCACATCCAGCTGGCACTTTATTTCTGCGGTCCAAGTTGCTTACAGGGGATTGTTGGGTGAAAGCATAAATGCAGATTTTAGATATTTTTGTACTGGTTTCCTGGAAGATTGAAACAGTTACTATTTCTACCAGCAGGTTACGAGAGTACCTTTTTCCTTACAAACCCACCAACAACAGGTTTCAGTTACTTGAATTTTTTTTTAGTTTCAAGTACCACACACTAATGCTTTAGTCTTTGTTGTTTTAATTTGTATTTCTCTGGCTGCTGGTGTGTTTGTTGAATATTTTAATGTGCTCTTCTATAAATTGCCTGTTCATATTTTCCCATTAAATTCTCCCTCTTACAATGGAAGGAAAAAATGGAAACAAAGCTTTTGTAAAGAAGTAAGGGAAGAGAAATGGAGGGCAGGGTACTGGGAAAAAGAAGTAGAAGCAAGATATATCATGTACAGGTAAATTCCTATGATGAATGTTGTTACGTGTATCTAAAATGTACCACTAAAATTTAAAAAAATAAATTCTCTCTCTTAATCTCATTCAACTTTAAATGCTTTAGTAGTTTTGCCTTCTGAATAACAGTCTTGCTTTGTTCCAATCCAAGAGCTGTATAATAGCAGTCAGCATGGTCTTTTTTTAAATGTCATCTGGATTAGATTCACCCTTTGGTCAAATATGAGAGTTCAGGCTAGCCTGGGCTGAATAGTAAGTTGAAGGCCAGTGTTAACTACATAGTGAGTTCTGTCTCAAAAATCAAACAAAAATTACTTTGTCTAGCACCAGAATGATGCTCACATACCTTAACATGCCCTGTAAAGGGATTAGTGAGGCAGCCCATGCCTGCTTCTCGTACCTTCTGTCTTACCCCACCCGCTTTAGGGTGCACTCTCCTTTGGTCTGCAGGGCTCTGTCCCTCTTGTCCTTTGTGCTTTCTCTTCTGTTGAACTCTTCACTTTTCATGACGGTGTCCTGCTTTATTCATAATAATATTTTCCCCAAAAGGGACAGTTAGAAATTGATGCTTCTTTCGACTTTTTGGTTTATTGAGACATGGTCTTACTATGTAATTCAGGCTGACCTTGAACTCACAATGTAGCCCAGGATGGCCTCCAACTCACAGTGATCCTGCTGCCTCAGCTTCCCTAGTGCTGACCTCTTTTTGGGAGGTGGACAGAGTCTAGCTATATAGTGCAGGGTGGCCTTGAACTCACTATGTAGCCCAGGATGGCCTCAAACTCGCAGCAGTCCTACTGCCTCAGCCTCCTGAGTGCTGGGATTACAGGTGTGCACCACCATGCCCAGTGTTTTCGATTCTTTTTTTTTTTTTTTTTTTGGTACCGGGAATTGAATTCAGGGCCTTGTGCTTGCAAGGCAAGCACTCTAACCACTGAGCTAAATCCCCGGCCCCTCGATTCTTTAATCTCTTACCACATAAGTAATTTGTACTGAAGTCCTTATCTTTTTAAAAATGAGTCATCTCCCACACTAACCTGAGGACAGGAACCACATCTGCTTTGTTCCTCAGTCTGTACCCAAAACCCACTACACTTAAAGGGCCATCAGTGGAATGAATATTCCTAGTTCAAGTTTGATAGTACTTGGGCATGGGGCTGGGGTGGAGCTCAGTGATAGAGCTCTTGCCTAACAAACACAGGACCCAGGTTTACATCCCCCAGCACCACAGAAAGTAAGAATAGAAAGTATTTGGTCATGTTGTTTGTATGTCTTGTTTTAGCCTGAATTCGCTGTCTTTTTTCTCAAGGTGACTTAAAATCAGGCTTTACATTAAAGCCTAGAGTAAGGGCTCGGGATTTAGTTCAGTGGTTAGAGTGCTTGCTTCACAAGCACAAAGGCCTGGATTCAATCCCCAGCACCAAAAAAAAAAAAAAAAAAAACAAAACTAAAGCCTTCAGCAGAGGTGGCAAACCTATAGCATGTGTATTGTTTTTCTTTTAAGACAAAAGATGTTACTCTAGGAGTTGTTTCCAAACTAAAACCTCCGTTTTCAGGTTTAATAGCAGTGTTGTCACTTGGCACTGAATGAGTGGGTTCATTTAAGTAAATTTCCTTATAACATGAAACTTAATGTTTTTTCTCCAGTCATTCTGCAAATATTTTCTAAAGTAAATGAAAATTAATTGAAAAGACATAGTATAGGGGCTGGGGATTTAGCTCAGTGATTAGAGTGCTTGCCTTGTAAGCACAAGGGCCTGAGTTCGATCCCCGGCACCACAAAAAAAAAAAAAAAAAAGAAAAGAAAAGACATAGTATAATTCTTTGAATGATAATGTTTCTCTGTTGCCCTTTAATCAGAATTATATCAATTAAAACTAAAATTGATTCCTAAGTATCATGTATATATACAGATCACTTTCATTCTGAAAACAGTTGTTTATCCTAGATTTCATTACAGTAAAATGGAATTTTCTTACTTTGAACATTTTAGATGACTTAATATTGAACTAAATAAAATATTCAACAAAAAGTAGTTAATAATTGATGACATAAAAAGAAACAAACATTTGGATGCAGTGAGGAGTTAAAGAACTTCATATCACAGAACTATAAGGATGGATATTTTTAAAAGATTTATATAAAGAAAATACCCTGAATTGTGAAAACACTCCTCTTTGAAAAAGGTAACTTTAGAGCATGCCATCAATAAAAAGGACATTCTTTTTTGGAGTGGGCACAGTGGTGAGAGGACAGGCAGATGTCCTTCTCGCCCACACACGCCCTCGAGTTCTGAGGCACAGACTAGGCTGGGACAGACCCACCCTTGGGGCTTGCTTTCCCAAGGGAGGTGAGCAGTTAGTGAGCAGGCTGGAATCCTGACTCCTTTAAAAGACTTTCAGAATGTTGTTTTCTACTACAGCTCATTGATAGTAAGGAATTTGTGTTTACAGAATTGTTTGTGCCCTTTTAGGAAATTAATTCTGATCAGGCTACCCAGGGCAACATCAGCAGTGACCGGGGAAAGAAAAGAACAGTTCCAGCAGCTGGTGCAGAGAATATCCAGCAAAAACCAGACGAGAAAATCGATGAATCAGGACCACCCGCCCCTTCCAAACCCAGGAGAGGACGTCGACCCAAGTCTGAGTCTCAGGGCAACGCAACCAAAAACGATGATATAAACAAACCCACTAGCAAGGGAAGGAAAAGAGCAGCGGCGAGTCAGGAGAGCCCTGGGGGGCTGGAAGCAGGTAATGCCAAAGCACCCAAACTGCAAGACGGAGCCAAAAAGGCCACGCCAACAGAGAGACAGATCGACCTGCAGAGGTAACAACAGCTTCTCCTGGAACTTAGAACTGAGGCATTTTGGTCTTTGTGTGTGCCGGGCATTGCAAACACCCAAGACACTTAGGTATTTGGGAGTGAAAACTGCCCGTGGTTTTCTTGTAGGGATATAATCTCCAGTTTAAAGGTACCAGTTTGAAGATGGGCCAAGCATGGTGGCATACGCCTGTAATCCCAGCATTCAGGAGGCTGAGGCAGGAGGACACTATGAGTTCGAGGCCGATTTGGGCTACATAGTGAGTTCAAGAGAGCCTGAACTACGTAGCGAGACCCTGCCTCAAAAAAAAAGTACTAATTTGAAGAACTATCTGCTTTTTTTTCTTTGTTTAATTTTTTTGTATATGACACAGCAGTTTGATGAAAGAAGTTATTTCTTACTTGGTGTCCTCCCCATGGTTGCACTGGGTATACATAATATGAAGGACCATGTTCTAGATTCTGAGCCCTGAAGTAGAGAAGAGAGTTGTGAATCATGCACAGGTACATCCTGCGTGTGATTCCTTTTGTTGTAGTTAATTCTGACGTAGGTCAGCAGTTTACTTCTCCCCCACCTTCCCCAGTGGAGCAACCTCACAACTGCTCAGTTCTGACTATTCTTAACCTAGAATTGCAGGTTTCCTACACTGGAATAGGTGATTCCCTCCATGCCTACCCTACAACTGGAACTCACCCTCTTTCACTTTTTACCCGACTTATCTGCCCCTCGGTTAGATTTTAAGCAACTGAGCTCCTTCTAGACAAGAACCACAGCTTTGATCAGCTCAGAACACCTGCATTATCTTGTCTCTGTGTTATTAAAAAGGTATAGCAATAGAAGCCAATATTGAGAGCAAATTTTACATGTCTTTCTCTTGAAACCTGGCCCTTTGACCAGAAGCAACGCATTTCTTCATTAATAAGATAGTATAATGATCCCCACATCAAGGCTTGTCCTAAAAATTAAATGGGTCCATAAATACAAAGCAGCCGGGCATGGTACACATCCTTGTGATCCTAGCTTTTGGGAGGCGGAGACCCTGTCTCAAAGAAATCTGTATATAAATAACAGCATTTAGCAGCATGCTTAGTATAGAACAGATGCTCAATGTTGTTATTACTGTTGTGAATTCTAGTTGCCTTACTCCTTAGTACACATTGCAGTTACACAGAAGTTGGACATTTCCCTGCAGATGGCCAGAACTATCACAGTTTCTGTCCTGGCTTTTATTCGTACACAGGAAAAAACACTGCTCCTTACACACACAGGAGCCGTGCAAGCCTCCTGGTCATCCCTCCCACTAGTTTTCCCTTTACCATCTAACCAGGAACCTCAAGATACAGTGGTAACTCAGTTCACGAACTCAATTTATTCCACAGTTCTGGAAAAGACAGTCACAGTAGTGTTGGTCACCCAGTACACAGTTCGCAAACAAAAACAAAATTTTGCCAAATGCTTCTATTTGCCAACCAAATTGTTAACAAACAAAAGCATTTGTGAACCAGGGTACCACTGTACATATGTAAACCCTGAAAACTTTTTCAGGAGCAACCATACCTTCTCTGTGAATTAGCATGTTGTGAAATCCATTGGTCCCTTTAGCTACAGCCTTAAAAAAACCAAAAACAAAAAAATGCCTTGAGATTGATTTTGATTAAAAATGGCATTTGGTATTTGGCCTTAAAAAGCTGCTTTTAAGAGTGAAACAGGGCTGGGGATTTAGCTCAGCAGTTAGAGTACTTGCTTTGTAAGCACAAGGCCCTGAGTTCGATCCCCGGCACCACAAAAAAAAAGTCAAAACAGTCTGGTTATAGTGATGTGTGCCTATAATCCCAATATTCTGGAGGCTGAGGCAGGAAGATCACCACAAGTTTCAGGCCAGCCTGGGCTACATAGTGAGTTCAAGGCCAGCTTGGCCTGCATAGCAAGATCTTCTTTCCAAAAAACAAAAAAGTGAAAGGATCCTTAGAGATCTTAAGTAGCCAGTTAGTAGTTTGATAAATTCTCAGTAGTCTTTTTTCTTTTTTTTTTTTTTTTTTCCTTTCTTTTTTTTTTTGGGTGCTGGGGATCGAACTCAGGGCCTTGCACTTGGAAGGCAAGCACTCTAACCACCAAGCTAAATCCCCAGTCTCAATGGTCTATCATTAAAAATGCAGAATTCCGTGGGGTTTTTTTTTTTATTCTCAGTGAAGACTGATGATTAAATTAGATGATATCCTTGTACCGTGTTAATATTCATCAGCAGAGTAGATCGAACATTTTGACAAAAGGTTTCACAAACTTCTAATTGAATTATTGACTTTCATGATTAACAAAGGCTGAAGCAGGAAGGCTGCAAGTTAGAGCCCAGCCTGGTCGATTTACCAAGGCTCTGTCTCTGAAAGTAAAATACATTCTGAAACTTTTCACAAGGTATTTTTTTTGCCTGTTGTGGACTTAATGTATAGCAGTGCCCTTGAGTCCTAGTATTATGGCTGAAGCTTAAAATCCTGATGAACTATATTCAGAGAAAGCTAATTTCAGAAAGTCAGTATTGAAATATTGCTCATGATAACCACAGTCATAGAGTTGGGAGCTCTGTAGTCATACACTTGCTCTTTGTACTTCTCATTCTTTTTTTTGGTGGAGGGGTCCTGGGGATAGAGCTCCGGGCCTTCCGCTCACTAGGCAAGCGCTCTGCCACTGAGCCACATCCCCGGCCCCTTATTCACTCTTTAACACACACACCTACTGGTTTGAGTGCGTGAGTGTTGAGTGAAAGCAATATAAAAGTGCCCAAAGTGACTTGATTGTTGCTATTAAACAGTATATGCAGCATGTTCACAAACATAATGAATGTTTACATTTTTAAAGCTTATTAAAAGACACATTACCATTAGTCTTCAGAATACTCTAGCTGACTTTGAACACACTTAGCTCATTATTCTTGCTGCTTTTTGAAGCAGCTCAGGAAGTCTTCCTTCATGAGTATGTTTAGTTGCACTGTTGTGCCTGCCTCAATGTCCTGAATTGATTCAGAACATTTAGCTTTCATGGTCATTTTGACTTTGGAAATGGCAGCGATCACACAGTGCCAGGTCTGGTGAATAAGGTGGATGAGGACACGCCATAACGTGTTCATGAGCTGCTTTTCAACTGGATGGCACATGACAGCAGCATTCATTGTATTTTTGACTGATCTAGTAAAGACATGAAAGGGAACTTCCAGAACTGCTTCCAAAAGTGGCAAGAATGAGGGGATGTGTTCAAAGCAAGGGTGGAGTGTATTGAGGGGGATTCATGGGCATGTGTCTTTTACTATATTTTTTTTCATTTAAATATTTACCATATATTTTGATCACTCCTGTACTTCCCCAGTTTGTCATTTCCATAAGACAACAGAAAACCTTCCCATTATTTCTGCTGATTAATGCAATAATAGTATAATATTATTTTTAGGTGGGCACGGTGGCACACACCTATAATCTCAGCATTTGGGAGGCTGAAGCAGGAGGATCACTGAGTTCAGCTAGCCTGAACTACATAGTGAGACCTTATCTCAAAACCAAAATTTTTTTTTAATTACTGGATAAGAAAATAAAATTCTGACACATTCTACAACACAGATGAACCTTGAAGATATTATGCTAATAAAATAAGCCAGACCTAAAAATACTCAAATTCAGCAGTGTGTAGGTGGCACAGACCCATAATCCCAATATAGGGGAGGCTGAGGCAGGAGGATTGGCACATGTTCAAGGACAGCCTGGGCAACATAGTGAGTTCAGGGCCAACCTGGACTATGTACTCAGACCCTTTGTCAAAAAAAACTAAACATTGAGGGAGGGGAGAGGAAGGGGGGAAGAAAAGGAGAAGCAAGATATATCATGTACAGGTACGAATTCCCTATGATGAAGTCATATATCTAAAATGTACCACTAAAATGTTTTAAAATTCATAGTGATAGCAAGCATAATGGTGACTGCCAAGGGAAGGGGGTAGGGCATAGTGTTTACTCTGTGTGGAGTTTTCATTTGGGAAGATAAAAAGTGCTAGAGATGGATGGTGGTGAGGGTTGCACCACAGTGTAACATAGCTAATGCCACTGAGTTGTGTACTCAGAAATGGTTAAAATGGTAAATTCCATGCTATGGATATTTTATCATAATTTTAAAATTTTGCTAGCTACAAGTTGAATATCATACACATAAGGAGACATTGGGGGGATGGGACCCAGGTCTAAACAGAGAGTTCACTCATGTGTAAATCCTGAAAGCCATTTTACACGAAGTTGTCAGGGTGCCTGTATTTTGACTGCAGCCCACACATAAAGGCAGGTGTGGGACTTTGTTTCCAGATTAGAGATGCTCAGCCTGTAGTAGCAGCGAGCACTGATCCAGTTTCGGTTTTGCAGCAGGCTCAGCACTGTGCTTTCTGCTAACCACTGCACCCTCCACAGCCCCACGAGTGAGTGCTGCGTCCTCCCACTCTCACAGGGGGAGCCTGGGCACAGAGGCAAACCTAGTTTTTGATCCCTTTGTGTACATAAATGATGGAGCAGGATTAAACCAAGGCAGTGTGACTCCAGAATTTGTAATTGTATAAAATAGCTACTGTCAGCTTGGTGTCAATGGCATCCACCTGAAATCCCAGCACTCAGGAGGCTGAGACAGGAGGTTTGTGAGGTCAAGGCCAGCTGGGGCTACATTCGGTTGTTTTTTGGTTTGTTTTGGTTTTGGTTTTGGTTTTTTTGGTGGTGGGGATCAAACTCAAGGCCTGTGCTTGCAAGGCAAGCGCTGTAACCACTGAGCTAAATCCCCAGCCCTGGGCTACACAGCGAGACCCTCTGTCACAAAAAATGAAATAGCTATTGTAGTTCATGTATGTGCTCGTTTCCATGATGTGGAATATATTTGCACACACTTTTATTAACTGTTAAGTAAACATCTAGTTAAAATAATCACGGGTTAAGCCTGGTGTGGTGGCACACGCCTGTCGTCCCTGCTACACGGGAGGCTGAGGGAGGAGGTTCATGAGTCCAAGGCCAGCCTGGGCTGTTTTGCGAGCTCGTGTCACAGAATACCAAGGGCCGGCCGCGTGTCGCTAGGAGAACGCCTGCCGTGCTCACCAGCACCACCGTGGGCCAGTGTGTTTCCCGTGGTACCATTTTTCAAAAGCAAAGATAAATACAATTATTTCAAATTAAAACTTTCAGCTTCGTAAACGGGGCCTTGGGTAGCTGCATATAACGGTAGAAAGCAAAAATTTCTTTACTAGTGTAAAGAAATTTTTATACAGCTTTGGGAAGGATTGCTTAGACATGGAAAGTCCCAGGTGAAAAATGAAAATAACATTTTGAGGCTTAGATACCAACTGTAGATAGGAAATTATTCTGGTTTGTACCTGCCTGGTTTATACCACATCTACATCTTTTCTAACTTTGCGTTCTCCTCCTCCCATCCCCAAGGTAAAAAGAAAACTCATTTGGAATAGGAGAAAATGAAGGCCAAACAGAAGCAGCTCCAGCTTCTGGAAAGACTCAGATTCAACATGTCCCTGCACAGAAAATGAAGTTCGCTTCAGAACACACACTTTCTGCCTTGAAAACTGAAAGAAACCAACATTTCCTCTTCCCATGACGGAGTCCCCGGATGGAAATGTACAGCATAAACTCTCAAGACAGAGGCTAAAAGCAACTCTGCTCTCCTTCCCCTAGACTTTTCCTACGAAAAGTCAATAATTAAGCAAATTGCTTAACACTTGGTTCCAGTTCCTGCATATCTGGAGTTTAAATGCATAATACACCATTAATTTCCATGCTGCAGTTTTTATTTTAAAGAAAGTAACAAGATGTCCTTATACTGACACTGAAAACCATCCATTCTAAAGCCAGGAATTCCCATGTCACACAAGAAAAATAGAAGCCTACTGAATTAATTTTTTTTTTTAGAAGAAAAGAGATCAGATTAAATATTTCTTTGTTTTTCCTTTTGGAAACTTATGTATAATTCTTTCTGCCTGTCTACTTTTCTGCAAAAATGAGATGTACAGATTTCAGTTCCCTGCTATGAAAAGTGATGTGGTAGCAATTTTATAAATGTTGCTTTCTGATTTTTATCAGAGTGAGAAAATAATTAAAATTATTGATTTGCAAGTAGTAAACACTTCATATTTTGATTTCTCCTCCATTTTAGTTTAATATAATTTGCAATAAATGTACATATTGTTTGTTTCATAAAGCATATCACTTTACAATGGTTTTTACTCCCATGACCATGATGGAATATTGGAATTTTAAAGGAGTGAAGACTGTCCAGCAATTGATTTTTATAATGTTTGTCACCAGATTTTTATTGATGTAAAAAAAAAAAATCAATTTTTTTTAAATAGTTGGACTTTGGCAGCTTCGTAAGGAAAGTTGGAGGTGTTTAGGATTGCTCTCAATTTTCAGCATTGTGCTATTGAGAAATAAGTGTTTTGTTTTCGTCTGCTGGTCTGGGCTCAGTTTTTATCTTTATTTAGAGACACCTACTGCAGTATGTTATGTTTCTTGGCATTGTTCAGCATAGGTAATGTGTACACTTTTGTGTACCCATAATCATATTTAAGTTTTTTGCATAAAATAAATGCTTCTAGATGTCATATGGCAGTCTTTTTAATCTATATTATGCTTGTGAATTTTTTATGTGAAAGGGCTAAAATCATAACATGATTACAGTCAATTCTCCATTATCTATATAACCTAACGGCTGTGCCTTAGGGCCTTCATTCTGAGGCGCTAGTGAGCACGCAGACAGATACTGACAGTCTGCGAGGCCTGGTGTAGAGGGAACTCGGAAGTTCACCCTCATGCTCAGAGACACCAGCCCTGCCCAACTTAGGCTACAACATGAGGCCCGTCAGAGTGTGCCGCTTCCGTGCATGAAACAGATACTTGTTCTGACTTGGTTCTCATAGGTTGTAGTCTACATGGGATATAAGACTAAGAATGAACTTTTCGGTTCAGGCATCCACTCCTGTAATCCTAGCACTCCAGAAGCTGAGCTAGTAGGATCACCACTGCCGGCCTGGGCTACCCTGTCTCAAAAGCCACACACCAGAAAAAATGTGCAGGTCAGCGTGGCAGCACACGCCTGTGATGCCAGTTATTTGGGAGGCTGAGACTAGGGGATTCCAAATTTGAGCCCAGCCCGGGCAATTTAAGGAGAACTGGTTTCAAAACAAAGAGGTTCGATCCCCAGCGCCCTCCAAAAAAAAAAAAAAAACAGAAAGAGGGCTGAGGATGCAGCTCAGTGTTAAGCGCTTGTGGAGTGACGCCAGGTCTCAATCCCCAGGACTGCCAAAAAAAAAAAAAAAAATTGCCGAGGGCCGGGTATTTAGCTCAGTGATTAAGAGTGCCTGCCTTGAAAGCACAAGGCCCTGAGTTCGATCCCCAACACCACCAAAAAAAAAAAAAATTGCCAATAGTAAACATCACTTATTCTCATAGATAATCAAGAGTTGACTGTAAATGGACAATGAGAGATGGATAATTCATTTAAATACACGTATATACATCTGCACGCATTTAGGTGTCAAAAGATAAGGGAACAATGGATGACAGTGATAGAAACGATCTTTTAAAAGAGCAGCAAAGGTCTCTTCCTGTTTATTGCCTCTTTGTAACCCCTCAGAAAGTACAACTACTGCCTCCAACCACGCTGGACAAGAATATCTATGCAGAAGCTTCGGGAAAGCCCTCGAGCGCTCCGTGGGGAGTAAGATTCAGGAGAGTTGGACATTCTCTTGGCATCAGGCAATTCTCTCTCAATTTTTCATGGTGTCAGGGATGGAACCTCAGGCCCTGTGTGTGCTACGTAACTGCCACCCGCTGAGCCGCGATCCAGCCTGGACGCCCCTCACGCCTACGGTCCGTCAGCAGCACAACCACCGACGCCACCTGTCAGCTGTGGGCCATGCGGGTGGTCAAAGGAGCAAGAGAAACGAAGTGTCATGTCACAGTGAACTACGTGCAGCTGAGGCCTCGGTGTCCACGTCCAGCATACGGATTTTTGCAGAGGAGGAGCTGGGTAAAGGATCTGTGGCTCGGAGGTCGGTCTGTGCAGGGCCCACCCTTGATTTTGTAGGGTGACACTGAGTGGTACCGCCGGAGGGAACAGAAAATGATAGATGAAGCTAATGGAGAAGGGCTTGTTTACAAGAAATTTGTCAACTTTCCTTTGAAAAGGAAAACAAAATCTCTTAGGAATTTGGTATTCACACCTCAGAGAAATACAACACAAAAGTGCAGACTTATATTTGAGAATTAATGTTAACCCTTTATGTCTAGGTTGAAGCTTCTTGTATTTGTCTAAAACTACAAGCCAGAATTTTGTATCTCCTTTGATAAAAAGTGTGTATAATGTAAAGTAGTTTTGCATATTCTTGTGCTGCACATGGGCTGAATTTTTAGAATTTTTTAAAGACTTGAAGCAGAACCTTGTAATTTGTGTAAATGACAAGTGTAAAATCCTACCATAAAATGCTAAAAATATGCACTGTTTCAAATAAAACCAAGAAATGCAGCATTATACAGCAGTGTGGAGCCCTGCATATCCATGTGCCCCGGTTTGTGAGAAGCTGTGATGTCTGCACTTCCAGGGGCTGAGGGACCAGGGCCAGCTCCCTTCCGGCCAGCGCACTGGTCCAGCCCAGGGACTGGGAGGAGCAGAGTAGATGGTAATTCCGGTGGGCAGCTGGAAAACGGAACTTGCTGAATCTGAGGTCTTAAAAGCAGCCTTTCTGTCCCACTCCCCTGTCACACACCTGTCACTGGTGGACGTGCCTGTGTGGGTGTGAGTGGTCTCCAGAGAGTGAACAGAGCCCATGTATATCTGCAGTAAGCCATCAACACAGTGAGGCCAGAGCAGTGCCTGGGCTTCATCCTGTATTTGACCTCCAGGGATTTGGCTTTGCACTCCCGATGCGTGTTAATACCCACTTACATACTATCTATTGGGTCCCTTATTGAAATCACTAGAGAGGCCCCTAAGCACGGGGAGGACACGCAAGGGTCAGGTGCAGCCCGAGACCGTTTATACAAGGTGCTGCACACCTGCACATCCGGGACCCACCCGATCGAGGGAAGCTGTATTGTCAGGTCTGCACGCTGCGCTGCTGGAGATTGAGCACAACCCCCACCACGGTCCTGCTGTCCTGACCCAGGGTCTGTGGCCGGCTGCCACACATCATCGCCCCAAGCCAGCAACCGTTGGGGACAACAGAAATGAGTAGCAGCCTTTACTAGGTTCATGTCCTGTTTCAAGTTGAACAGGAACATGTCTAAGCACTTGGGCCAAGCTGATGATGAGGGATCCCTCAAGTCACACTTCCTTAGCTCCACCAGACAGAGCTGAGACCAGAGGTGCGCGCCTGTGACCCCGGCACTCTGGGAGGCGGAGGCAGGAAATGCAAGCTTGAGCCCAGGTTTTGAACAACTCAGTGGTTTAGGGAGACCCAGTCTCAGAATTAGGAAAAGGACTGGGGATGTAGCTCAGTGCAAAGCTCCTGAGTTAATCCCTATATCCCCTGAAAAAAACTAATTTAAGGTTCTTTTGTCCCCTCAATTTAGTTATTCCTATTTCTGTCTTGCAAAGACATTGTCATTCCAAATAAAATCCATTCCTTTTAGTAAACACCATTATATCCATCCCTCTGAAGGAGCTTAAACAGCAAACAAGTGAGGGCTTGGCCCAGGCCTGTAAGCCCAGCTAACACATTGAGAGTTCAAGACCAGCCTGGGCAGCTTAGCGAGAACCTGTCACAAAAAGGGCTGCAGATGTCACTGAGCACCAGAGTGCCCGCCTAGCATGGGCGAGAACCTGAGTTCACACAGACACGCAGCCAAGTAGAGGTCACCTAACACGGTGAGGAGCACCCGCCCTACAGCAAGGTCAGGATCTGTGGACTCCACAGGAATACTGAGAGGGAGGGCGCAGCCATTAATTTATTTACCAAATACAGACCGACCAGGTCAAGGGCTGACATCCAAACGCTCCGCCTGGCACCCCAGGAGGTGCCCCCGGGACCCGAGCTGCCCCTGCATGAGGAAGCCGCTCAGCCCAGGACCGGCCCTGAGCACCAGGCTGAGCCACCTGTGTCTGGGCCCCCGCAGGGAGGGGTCGAAGTCCACAGCCGCTTCCCGTTTGCTCTTAACTTTTGGAGAAGGGATCTGCGGTGGCACCGCCCAGAAGTCGCCCTGAGCCTGGCCCAGCCCTGCCAGGCGTGCTCTGCTCAGCCCAGCCGTGGGACCCACCCAGAGCAGCCCCTTGGGCCTCCGTACTGAGCCACGTCCCCAGCCCTTTGTTTTACATTGAGACCAGGTCCCCTAAGTCACTAAGCTGCCTGGGCCGGGCTGGAACTTCAGATCCTCCTGCCTCAGCCTCTCAGGTTCCTGGCCTCACAGGCTGAGCTGCCACCCCAGTCTTGGAGGTGTGTAAATGGGGCCTTGTAGGACAAGCTGGCGCTGCAGTCTCGGCCTTGTGGATTGTTACCAGCCAGGCCTGTCTCTAGGAGTTTGGGATTACAAGCAGCAGAACCTGTCTTGTCTTTTCTTTTTCTAAGTCATGGCTCAGGGATCTTACAACCAGGAGGAAGTTGGATGTTGTGGCCACACTTATAATCCCAGCACTCTGAGAGGCTGAAGCAGGAGGGTCATAAATTTCAGCCCAACCTGGGCAACTAAAAACTGAGTTGAAACCTTATCTCAAAAAAATTCAGATTAAACAAATAAATAAGACAGTGCAAGGGCCCTGGGTTCACTCACCACACCACACACACAAGGGTGTCCACCACATCACAGGGGTCAAGCAGCCCACAGTCCCCAACACTGACTGACCCTGAAGAGAAGAGTCACAAAGATACTGTAAACTCAGACGTCACCTCACCTGCTGCCTCCCGATTTAGCCTTTTCGAGCCAGCGGCCGGGAAGCTGCCCAGATGCCTGATCCCACTGATGCACGATTCCTATCTCACCGGTCATTCCAGCACTGGGTTCTGAGGTCAGACATACTTAAAATTTACATTTCCTTTTTGAGACAGAGTCTCCCTATGTTCAGGCTGTCCTTCGACTCACTGTGGAGTCCAGGCTGGCCTGGAACTCAGGGCAATCCTCCCGAGTTCTTGCATTACAGGTGTGCACCGCCACTCCCAGCCAAAATTTACATATGCTGTGAAGGGTGGAATTATTAATATTCTCTAACAAATAGGTGCAAACAAGACGACAGCTAGTGTGCAAACACATGAGGGAGAACAAGGTGGAGGGATGGATTAGGAAAATTTCTGCCTGGGTTCATTTCCATTTTAATGCCCCTGCTTATGACTAATATTCCCCAACAATAACCAAGCAGAAGCTAGATGTGGTGGCACACACTTGTAATCCCAGCAGTCAGGAGGCTGAGGCAGGAGGATCTCAGCAAGTTCAAGGCCAGTCTGGGGTACATAAGCAAGACCCTGCCTCAAAAGACCAATAAATAAAAGTTATATGTATCTAAAATGTTGCATAGGGCTGGATATCTATCTTAGTGGTCAGAGTGCTTGCTTAGCAAGCACAAGCCCTGAGTTCAATCCCCAGCATGAAAAAATAAAATAAAATAAAACGTACCATTAAAGTAAAAAATTTTTTTAAAAGACCAATAAATACACAGAGGCAGGACACACACTGTGTACTTAGACATGATATGGAGAAAAGGAACAATTTTTTAGTATAACCTTTTCTAAAAAGCATAAGTGAGTGGTGGTTAAAGAGACAAAAGTCTTACAATGTAAATGTCTTTCTGTTCACTATTTTCTGGTCCCTGGATATACTAAATGACAAGTTTTCTTACCTATTTTTTTTTAATTTTATTTTAATGGTATATTTTCAATATACACATTGATAACATTCATCATTGGGGATTTGTACCTGTACATGATATACCTTGTTGCTTCTTTTTTTCCCGTTCCCCTCCCCTCACCCCCTCCTCCCTCCCTATTTACAAAAGCTTTGTTTCCATTTTTTCCTCTTACCTATTTTTTCAGGCTGCCATTTTTTTTTTTTTTTTTGTGGTGCCAGGGATCGAACTCAGGCCCTTGTGCTTGCAAGGCAAGCACTCTAATCACTGAGCTAAATCCCCAGCCCCTGGCTGCCATATTTTTAAATAATGTTTTCTGAACACTATTTCTTCATTTACAAATAATAGGTATAAATATAACGTGCTCTGAGATGAAATTTTGTGGTGGTGGGGGCAATGGGCACGTGCTGAACTTTAGCCCAGAGTCTCCGCACCGGGGCGCAGTCCCAGCCCCTGACTTTTTCCGGTGGTGATGCTGGGGACTGAACTCAGGGCCTTGCATATGCTTGGCCCTGCTTTACCAATGAGCTAAAGTTCCAGTCCCCAGAACTCTTCTATCTTTAGAAAGGGTCTCAGTTGCTAAAGTGCCCAGGCTGGGTTCAAACTCATGATCCTCCTGCCTGCCTCAGCCTCCCAGAGAGCTGGGATCACAGGCACGTGCCACCATTCCCAGCTGAAACTTTGGCATTCTTAAAGACAGTTCTGCACTTTGCAATACAAATGTATTGCCATATTTGGTTAAATCGACTATCAAAACATGCACTGTTGGGGTTAGGGATTTAGCTCAGTGGCAGAACGTTTGCCTAGCAAGTGCAAGGCCCCAAGTTCAATTCCCAGGATCCCCCCCCACCAAAAAAAGTAATAGTCTTACAAAGGCCATTCAGGACGGGGGATTTAGCTCAGTGGTCAGAGTGCTTGCCTAGCAAGCACAAGGCCCCAAGTTCAATACCTGGCACCACAAAAAAAAAAAAAAAAAAAAGTGTTCAGGAAGAGCCATGCTGTCTTGGGCTTATGACCCCAGGCATGCTAGGCGCACACCCTCCCACTGAATGGCACTCCAGCACCCCTGGCCTCTAAATTTTCTCCTGAGAAGGTAAGAATAGCAGCTCTGACCAGGCTTGCAAGGCTGAGGCAGGAGGATCAGACGCTCAAGGCCAGCCTGGGAAATTTAGAGACCCTGTTTGTATTAGTTACCTTTCTAGAGTCAATGGTCTATAAGAGAGCAAATTTAATACAGGACAAGTTCAAGTTACAAAATTCACACACACACAAGCCAAATGCAGGAAGCGTGCAGAACGTCTGCCTACACACTGGAGACCTGAAAGATCCAATCAAGGGCTGGGATCCCGTAACACTGTCCCATGTACATCCATGTCTGCACTAAAAGGCTGAAGAAATTTATACTAGAGCCAGGATACGATGCTCGCAGCTGAGATGAAGATCAGAGCTCCTCTAAAGCAAATAGCAGCCATCCCCAATGACAACAAGGCCCTGAGCTCCTTCTACGAGAAGAACGTCTAAGTTCCTTTCAGGAGAACCAGCCGCAACAGAGCTTCTCTTGGGAAACAGCCGGCCACTATCTTCTGCTCCCGTTCTCCTTTATGTTGTGTCAGCAACAATCCTCAGGTGGATTCTCTACACCCAGAACCACACCCAGTCCAGCTGGGCGTTCCTGATCAAGTTGACCATAGTAAATCCACCACAATCCACCCCTGGTCAACTTGATAACCAGACAATTTATTTAAACCATAGTCTCCAGTGGCAGATTTGTAAAGAGTTAACATACCTTGGTCTACTTAGATTGACATTAACAATACAATTCTTATTGCACTCATTCCCACACCAGAAACAAATATTCAAAGGATTCTCAACACTGATTACAAACAGGTGTCCAAGAATTACAACTATACATACAAATACACAATTCCATTCTGTCTCTTGCTTGTTCTAAAACAATAATTTGTTTACAAAGCAATATACCAATACAGTGCATCCACATTAAAAAACACAGCTTCAAATTTTAAAACTCTTTGGTTTCCATAAACTTTAACAACAGAGCACGGCAACACTAAGAGACATCCCCAAAGGATCTCCTGCGCCCCAAATACACTCTTCCCTTCTGGTAAAAGGCTTCAGGTCATTTTTCCATTGTCCTGTTTCTTCTCCACAACTACTTCCTCCTCTGTCCATCCTTGCAATCCACAGCTCCCCTCTGGCCAAATGCTCTGGGTCACCCTGTTGGTTCTCTGCTCTTGAGTTCCAACATAGATCCGGCCAAAAGCCCTCAACAGCAACTATGCTGCCATCCCAACACCAGACTGCACTGAAATTGTTGGCCCAACATGGGACTGCACTGAAATTTTTCTGCCGCCCCGGCAATATCTCCAAACACAAGCAAAGCACAGACCCACCTCTGCCAAAACACATATATACCACCTGGAATCCCGCAGCCAATGAATCCTTCCAAGCAGAGGCCTCCCAAGCCTCATCCTAACTGGCAGCATTTCCATCGGTTACTCTAGTTGTCCACACTCTGACCAGAGTCTCCCATAGAGTAAGTTTCAAGTGTTTCAGGGCTGCGTCTTTGGCTGGTCTCTCAAAACCTTTCCAAATTAATTCCGAAGGCTCTTTAGCCATATGGCCAGGCAACATCACAGCAAGGACCTCACTTCTCTGGTACCAATTTCTTGTATTAGGTACTTTTCTAGAGTCAATGGTTTGCAAGAGAGCAGATTTACTACAGGACAAATACAAGTTACAACATTCACACACACAAGCCAAATGCAAGAAGAGCGCAGAACGTCTGTCTATGCACTGGAGACCCCAAAAATCCAATCAAGGGCTGGGAGCCCACAGCACTGTCTCATGTACGTCCACGTCTGCCCTAAAAGGCTGAAGAGAGCTATACTGGAGCCAGGATATGACACTCACAGCAGAGACGAAGACCAGAGAAGCGAACTGCAGCCATCCCCAACAACAGCAAGGCCCCGAGCTCCTCCTGCGATAACATCTGAGTTCCCTCCAGGAGAACCAGCCCCAACAGAGCTTCTCCTGGGAAACAGCAGGCCCCTCTCTTCCGCTCCCGTCCTCCTTTATGTTGTGTCGGCAACAATCCTCAGGTGGATCTTCTATGCCCAGAACTGCACCAACTCAGTCCAGCTGGGCCTTCCTGCTCGAGTTGAACACAGTAACTCCACCACACTGTCCAAAACTAAAAAATAAAAAGGCTGGGAATGGGAAGTAGCTCAGTGCTACATGGCTTGGTAGGTTGGTTTGCTACTTGCTTCAATCCCACCTACCAGGAAAACAAAAAACAAAAAACAAAAAAACAGCCCTCAACTATTCTTGTAGAGCCATTTTCTCCCTCTCTCAGGTATTTCCAACTGTCCTGGCCATTCGGACACAAACCGCACACCTCGGGAGTCTCACATGGAAAGAATAGGTGGGACTGTACAGTAAAGCGGCCTGCTCAGACCAAGTGTCTACCAGGTCCCTGTTCTAAGAGTCGCCCCGAGGTCCTTGGTCCCTCCACCCCTTGTGACATGGGCTAAATATTAAATTGCCCGTGTTGAGTCAAACTTGCAGCCCTCCTGTCTCAGCCTCCCAGAGTGCTGGGACTACAGGTGTGTGCCACCACGCCCAGTTCAGGGTCTGGCTGTGTCGCCCCCAAATTCCTGTGCTCACGTGATCCTCCCACCTCAGCGCACAAAGTAGCAGGGATTTCAGGTGTGCTCAGCTCAGTGAATTTCTCTTTGAAGGGAAAAAAATGTTTGTATTCCAGCCTCATGATTTATGACTTGAATGAAAATGTAAATCGAGGGATTTTTAGTACTGTAGCTCAAACCCAGGCACACACTACCACCAGACTACGTTACAGCTCCAGCACACTTTATTTTACTTCAAGGCAAGGTTTTGCTAAATTGCCCAGCTGGCCTGAGATCTGTGATCCTCCTGCCTCAGCCCCCACAAAGAGATGGGATTACAGGCATGGGGCACCACACCTGGCTCACGAGAACTTTATCATATTTAAAAACTGTTTGCTGTCTCCTAGAATTCAGTGTATTTTTGTTCTGTTTCACAGTGCTGGGGATCAAACCCAGTGAGTTACATCCCCAGTTCAATTCTGTGTTTTGTTTTGTTTTTGGTGCTGGGATCGAACTCAGGGCCTTGTACTTGCTAAGCAAGCACTCTAACCACTGAGCTAAATCCCCAGCCCCAATTCTATGTGTTAAGAAACCTGGTTCTGCTGATACTTGTTTTCTTTCGAGTAGCCTCGCTTCTCTCTGCTGCCCCATGAGTGTTAAAATTAGAAATTTGAGAGTCTCTTCATTGACTGCACTAAGCCGGGGCAAGGGGGCGGGGTTGCTTCCTTTCTGTCGATTTTTGGGGGTTGGGGGTGCTAACAACTGAACACTGAGCTATCTCCATCATTTTTTACTTTTTGATGTAGAGTCTCAGTAAGTCACTAAATTGCCCAGGCTGGGCTCAAACTTGCAATCCTCAGCCTCCCAGAGTGCTGAGATTAAAGGTGCACGCCACCCCGGCTTGCTAGGCAGGGCTTTCCGTCTAAAAATATCTGAAGAATTCAGCTCTGGAATTCTTCAGTGCTATTCCTTTCACTCTTGGTGACCCTTACGTGTTCTCTGTTCTCACTCAGAGATCAGTCATCACACCGGCAGCCTCCCCTTGTCCATCATCCTTTGGTCGTCTCTTGGAGACCCCTCTGCTGTGTGCTGACCTTTAATGCAGCCAATGGCTGCCACACTGGCAATACCATAATAAACAAGAAAAGGCCCAACTCCCATGCTGGACAAAACCAAGACATGGTTAACAGCAGTGCCCTAAAGAAAACAAGTGCAGGCGAAGCAGCCGCAGGGGCAGCCCAGCCACCTCTGGAATGGGAGGAGCCCACTGCACTGGACCAGCCAGGGGCTAAGGTGTGGAAGACAGGGACAGCCAGGGACAGACGAAGGACATGAGGCCAGAGGACAGTGAGGAGCTCGGGCAACTTGAAGGCATGGATGGCACTGTGGCCATGGGAAGGGGCATGAGCTCTTAAGTTTAAGTTTCATTAAAAGCTATTTTGAGCAGGTAAGTACTTTTTTCAAGATAAGGTCTCACTACAAATCAGTCTGGCCTTTAACAACTATGTAGCACAGCATGGCCCCAATCTCAGAGAGGTTCTCCTGCATCAGCTTCCTGAGCGCTGAGATGACAGGTGTGTGCCACCATGCCCAGCAACTGCCATTTAAGAAAAAATTAACATCCTGGCTGCTGTGTGGTGAATGGACCACAGGAGCTCATGAGTGGAAGTGGGGTCCCCTGTGCGAGGCCAGTGCAGTGGCCAGAGGCAAACGTGGCAGTGGTCTGGGCAGGGACACAGCAAACAGTGTATGTGGAGAACAGGACCAGGATGTATGGGGAAGGTCAAGCCGCTGAGTCTCTGACGAACAAGGCATCTGACAGAGACCCCAAAGGACGGTGCTGGGGGCTGCCTGAGAACCAGCAGGGACAGTGGGGACAGGGAGTCTCCTCGTGAACACGGAGGAAAGGTCTCGCAGGGGAAAGCAGATTTGCTTCCGGACCAGAGAGGGCACAAAACACACAGAGGTCGCCTTGAACTCTGAGGTGCAGTATCGCAGCATGTTAGCTGAAAAAGAAATGGTTAGCGTGGCAGCAGTCCTAGCACAGAGGAGGTGGGTACGGTCTACCGCGCCACGTGCACATGGGAGGATACTGCAGCTTCTCAGTAAGACAAGAAACTTCGAAAAAAAAGAAACTTCGAGCTGGGTTCAAGGGCGCATGCCTGTAATCCCAGCTATGTGGGTCGCTGAGATAGGACGATCTCAAATTCAAGGCTGGCCTGGGTTCAGTCCCAATGCTGACAAAACAAAGAAACGAACAAAAAATACTACAGATTTTAAATCACCCATTACCAATAATTAAATATGAAGATTAGATATGTTTTAGGGATTTAGGTGCTGAGGATAGAGCTAAGATTTTAAACCCCAACACACACACACACACACACACACACACACACACACGGAGGGTGGAGGAAGATCTGCTCTGCCAGCAGTAGCTAAAAGCAGCAGGAGTATGCACACTCATTCCTGATGCAGTAAACTTCAGCACTGGGAACACTCTCAGAGAGCAAGGACTTTTGTAAATGATAGAGGTCAACTCTCCAAGACAAGAATTGCCCTAAGGTGCTGGGGATTTAGTTTAGTGGTCCAGTGCTTGCACAACGGCCTAAGTTCCAACCCCAGCACCGCGCCCCCAAAAGAGAATTGTCCTAATTGTGTATGCACGGCCCCTCTTCGCGCCTGCAGTATTTGCCAGTTCTTGGGGCAACAGTCCACAACTCCAGTTAGACTGGTTGTCTAATCAACATGCTTCCCAGTTTTCGTCCATCAGCCTTCCTAGAATACTCATTTTTGCAGCGCTGGGGTGGAGCCCGAGCACTCTGCTGAGCGGCAGCCCAGGCCCTGCTTACGCAATTTTCTACTCAATGAGACTTGTTCTTCCCTTCACCTCCAGTTACTCCCAGTGTAGTTTCACACCTAAGCTCTGATATGTTCTCGCTTCCTTTCTCTCCTCTGTTCCATCATGCCTGGAAGTCATCAGTTCGGTATTGCCTAGCTTTCCATGTTGTCAACAAACTTGATGCTCTTTGGATTCCCATTTTGGTTCCCTAAATTGAGTAATTTGGGGGTCCTAATTTTTCCGGAGATCATGAAAGAAAATCTGCCTCCCTGTGGTTTTTATACATCCATTTGTGCCGAGTGCATGATGGATTATTTCAAAGTGCAACTGTCCTTTAGTTCTTGGGAGATTGAGATTAAATGTGTTTCATACTTTTTCTAAGACAGGGTCTCACTTTGTAGTTCAGCCTGGCCTTGAACTCCTGGCAATCCTCCTGACTCAGCCTCAGAGCGCTGGGTTCACAGGCATGCAGCACAAAACCTAACTTCTTATTTTATTTCACTCCATTTCCTTAAAGAATTTTCTGTCAGGAACTTCTGAAGTGGTCCTCTGATTTCTCTTTAAATTTCTACCTTTCTGCATCTTAAACATCTTTTCTCAGTCTTTGAACTCCAAAAAGTTTAACTGATCTCTAATTTGAGCTCTACTACTCAATTCACATGTTTTTGAAAAGTATTCTGTACTTTCTCACAGATGCTATATAAGAAAGTTACATTTTCCAGTGTTGTTTTTTGGGGGGAGAGTGCTGTGGACCAAACTCAAGGCCTTGTGCTTGTTAGGAAAGCACTCTATCACTTGAGCTAAATCCCCACCTCCTCCAGTGGTTTTTCTCTGTATTAACCCTGCTTTGATCATGATCATTAATTGTTGTGGCAATATTTAAAAATCTGATTTTGCTTTTAAAGAAAGTATTTTTTAAGGCATAGGGTCTCCCTACAAATTCCAGGCTGGCTTCAAACCTGCCAAGTGCTGGGATTTCTGCATGCCTTTCCCGCTGCTTGCTTGCTGTTAAGGTTTGTGTCTAGATGCCCCCCTCACCCCAAAGCTTAATGGGGTCCTAGGTGGGGCTTTTTCAGAAGCGGCTGGATCTAGAGTGTGATTGATACATAGTGCAATGCTAGGATTAGGACTACCAGGATTAGGGGTGGGTGCCTACAGATCAGTCCACTGATTGGTTTGGCACTGCCTGAATCCTGGTAGCCTAAATAGAACACAAAAGGGGCAGAAAGAAGCTAAGACTCCTCACTTGCTTTGCTACCTTTTGCCTGGCATGAACTGTTCCTCCTCTGTGATGCCGTCTGCCAGGCCACCTTGCCTTGGAGCCAGCCAATTATGGACTGAAACCTCTACACACGGTGAGCTAAGTAAACTTTTCCTCCTTTAACTGTGGGTGTTGGGTATTTTGTCTGAGCAGCGAGAAAAGTAACTAAGATGCTCGCAGTTTGGTACTAGGGATGGAAGGCAGGACCTTGCCCATGTTAGGCAAGTGCCTTACCCACTAGGTACACCCCAGTCCAGTGAGTTTTGTATTTTGAAATTAACTCAGATAAACCTTGGCTTTTTCTTGGAAAAACCTTCAATAATGTAATGTCTGGATGTCTCTGAAGGTCTTTTCACTGGGAGCAGTTTCCATACGAAAGATCTTTCCTCTCCCAGAGACTCAGCTGTCAGCACTGTAGAAACTAGGAGTCTACCACACTGTATGCAGCAGTGTGTCTACGACTGGTATCTCTCAGTCTGGCCCGTTTCAAATTCTCAAAGAGCAACCGTCCTTGCACTGTGAGGTCACAGAAGCAACCTAGTTAGCAGCCCGACTGTGCCGAAGAAACAGACTGTCCCCACAGTCCTGTGTCAGGTCCACCCCTGATCTCCACCTCCGAGGCTTTCTGTGAGCTTCAGGCCCGTGCTCCCCGCGCTGTCTGAGCCAGCTCCTGTCCTGTTCCCTTCCGTCCCCGCAACCGCCACCATGGCAGCCACAGCCCCGGGCCCCAGCCATACCTTGCCCAGATTTTTCTCTTCCTAATGTTACTTCAGTAGAGTCTGACAACACCAATAGTACTAAAACTCCGTGGGATCCATCGCATGTATGTTCAGTGCAGCACAATTTATAGAAGTAAAGCTGGACAACTACATACCAAATAGGTTAACAGATACCAAGATACAGCAGCCCAACCCAATGATCTGTCCATACTCATTCAAATGGGTATGTAAACAGTATTTTAAAACATTAGCAACTACCCAACATTAGCTCAAGCTAAAATAAAAGCACATCAAGAGAATATTCAAAAATATTAAATTTATGGGCTGGGGATTTAGCTCAGCGGTTAGAGTACCTGCCTCGCAAACACAAGGCCCTGAGTTCGATCCCCAGCACCAAAAATAAAAATAAAAATAAAAAAAATAAATTTTAGGAGGAATGGTTACAACTTTAAAAATACTTAAGTCTTTTTCTGAGTTTCCTGAAATGTGCACATTTCTATTACTAAAACTGCCTAGAAAAATAAAAGGGAAGCTGGGTGTGGCTTAATAAATGTAAGCGAGCAGTAGAAACGGCAGTTCTTGGTCTGACCAGCTCAGTGCCTTCTATTGTCAGACAGGAGCTTACGTGGCGCAAGAGAGCAGGGAACCCAGGACACGGCTTGAGCAGCAGGGGCACTGCAGGCAGCCAGTCCCCATCTGGCCCTCACAGGAAAGAGCCAGGACTGAGCCTCCTTGTTCTCCTCTGAGGGGGGCCCAGGTCCAGCACCTCCTAAAAGCACCACCTCAGCCACAGCACAGTACCAATACTGCTCCCTCTCTGGGCGAGCCAGTAGTCTCACTTCTGTACCTGCAACTCAAGGTCTGCCGTACTCCAGCTCAATTTCAGATCAGGCCTACTTCGTAAGGAAGAATAAACAGACAGGAGGGGAAAGAGGTTTAAACAGTCAACTCCCCATGATGAACGTAATTGCATACTAACAAAAACAAAAGCAAAAAAAATGAAGGGTGGATGTGGTAGCGCATGCCCAAAAGGCAGAGGTGAGAGGATCACTGTGAGTTCATAGAGAGCCTGGACCACATAGCAACAGCAAGACCCCACTTTAAAAATAAACAAATTAAAAGGGGCTGGGGACGTAGTTCAGTGTGAAGGCCCGTCTATCCTGAGTACCATAAAAAA
>PVJO010023140.1:0-26642 GCA_004026905.1 Hystrix cristata | reverse complement strand
CCCCCCACCCAGATTTCTAAGGACTGTTTGTAAGGACAGGCAATGTGTCCCTGAGAGGGCAGTTTGTAAAACTGTGAAAGTGAAGTCAAAACTGCAGTGGAAACCAATGAAACTAAAGAAACTATGAGAATGGAATGTCTGAGGGAACCTACAAAGGTTGAGCAACGCCAGCAGCCCAAGATAGAAGTCATGAGAGATGCAACCACCAGCAATACCCTAGGGGCAGGGCCACTCAAGCACTTTGGAGCTTATATCTTGAAATTTCCTGCCCCAGGTGCTGGATGTGGAGCTACAGGACTTTCAGTTTTCCCTGGCGGGTTTTGGGCTTGCTTCGTTCCCATTCTTCTCTAGCCCCCTGTTTTTTCCTTTTGTAATGAGAATGTTTAACCTGTACCATTGTATGTCAGTAGTGTGTAACTCTGATTTTTACAGGAGCCCACGGTAACCAGTTTGCATTCGGCCTCAGAGAAGACTTTGGATTTAGATTTTTCAGCAACACTGGAATTGTTAACTCTTTTACAGGTCTTAGAGAGGGACTAAATATATTTTACATAAAGAGATGTGTGTGAATCTTTGTGGGATGTTACATTTATATCTAGATGTCTCCCCAAAGCCTTGTGCACTCAAAGTTGGCACTTCTGGAAGGTCACTGGATTACGGGAGCATTATGGCTGATGTGCCACTGGGCTAGTGTCTGGTCAGAAGAGGCTGTTCCCTGTGGGCGTGACCTAGAAGGTTATAACTCCCTTCCGCTCCTTCCTTGATCTCATTCTCCTTTCTGGCCACCTTGACTTCAGCAGATTTCCTCAGCATCAACACGTTACACTATGCTGCTGATCATGCAAGGACAGAAACCTCTACGAAGTGTGAGCTAAAATAAAACTCCTCCTTTATGCTGCAGATGTTGGGTATGGTGTCTCAGCAACTAGGCAAGTGACTAAGATACTACTGTGATATGTCCTCTTAGTCGCATGTCCAGATAGCTTAGTGCCGACAGTATCCAATTGTGTATTCTTCTGCTCTATGTCTGTCCATGTTTTACTGCCTTTAAAACAACTTTCTCTTCCACCTTTCTGTGTTTCAATTCAACATATTCTTTTAAAATAGCTTTAAAAAGGACTCCTTTTCCTGTAGAGTTTCCTGAACTTCCTCTGTAATAGCAAATCATACTGTGTGTTGTACCTGTGGGAATTTTGAGGTACATTTGGTTCTGTCCATCAATTCTCAGTGACTGTGTAGATCTGGTTTCCCGACTGGGTAACCAGAGGGGAGAAGCTCCACCTTTAAAGCTACTTGTCAAAACCAGCAGGGAGATTTGTGTTTAGCTCTCAGTCCAGGATGTCAGACTGAATCCACTCACTCTCCACCCTGATTTTCTTTACATTATAGAAAGCTCTCCTGGTCTGTCTCCTGTTCTTGGCTACCTTTGTGATTTCATGCAGTGCTTTCTGCCTCACCACGAGGTTAAAAAAAAGTCCAGGAAATACACCTCATGGTAAGTCTTGGTTTTTAATAGTGTATATGAGACAATAGCCTGGCAGATAGGTTATGCTGGCAGATGAAAGTCTTTCAGTCAGTACAGGAAGACAGGTGAAGGCAGATATAGAAATGGGATGAAATGAGGGTCTTGAACTTGACCTTCACATCAGACAGTCATTTGCAATTCCATTTGGCTAAGAGAAGAGGTTTTGAAACCTTGCAGTGCTCAGATTCCATCTGAGACCCAATAAATCAGAATCTCTATTGTCGGAGCTGCACATTCAGGCTTTTCTTGGTTGTCTTCCACATGCATTCATGTTTAAAAACTATTGCTGTGTCCAAAGAGGAATGCAGACTTCAATGTTTATGCCTACTGGGGGAGTTTTGTTAATCCGCAGGTGTGAATTCAGGGAAGCTGCAGGTAAGTGTGAGAGTTGTGTGTCCGGGGCAGCCCAGGTGATGCTGAGGTTAGGCTTCCTGAAAGCCCACATGGGAATTAGGGCCCTTCGAAGTGGCGCTCAGCCTTAGTTGAACACTGGTCTCATGTATTAGGTAGTGTGCATTCTAAAATGATGCCAGTATGGGCCCACACCAAGGGATCCTGACTTTTATGTTCCATGGTGGGACTTAGCACAGATTTTATTTTTGCTTGTTTGGTACAGGGCTTTTTTTTTTTTTTGTGGTGCTGGTGGTCAAACTCAGGGCCAGTGCTTGCAAGGCAAGCATTCTAATCACTGAGCTAAATCACCAGCCCGCTGTTTTGTATAGTTTTAAAAATTCGGCTGCTATTGATTGAACCTAGGGCTTTTTGCACGCTGAAAAGGAGATCTTCCACTGACTTGTACCCATTCTCTATACTTTTTTTGACAACCCTAGATGTTCACTTCAAACATGCATGCAGAACTGAGAACCAAATTGAAAAAAGGAAACTGTAAAAAAATCACCAAGTCAGGAATTCTTTTAGGGATACTGCATTGGGACAAAATGTAGCCTTAAAGAGGAAAGTTTTAGTTACTTTTGAAATGTGGATTTTGAAATAAAATATAGAAGGATTTCGGTTTGATTTGGAAAGTGTTACTGGTCTCATGGACTGCAATGTACTGCAATCTAACTGAGGGAAATAAAAAGTGCTGCAATAAATGTCTTAGAAACAGTCTGTCGCCTCAAGGCAGGATCTGGTCTCTGAGTTTTCACAGCCGTGTCCCTGTTGCATGAGTTGGGGACTCCGCTGATGTTTCTCTGTGGACTTTTCAGCTTGCAGGGATCGCTATGGAATCACGCACCCAATGAACTCGAATTGGACAACTGATAACTGTTTGGATTGTTCCTGCCACAAAAATGGACTGACGTGCTGCACAACGTGAGTCTCAATCCAGTAATGGACAAGAGGGGACCTGGCTCTATCTACACAACGGCTCTTTTCTCTTTCAAAATCCCATCTTTTGGGGGTGTTTCTAATAGTCTTTATTTTGTAGAGTAGTATTAGATTCACGCTAAAATTGAACAGAAACAGAGCTGTCCCACCTGTGTCCTTTACCCATATGTACAGCATCATGGAATGTCAGCACGCCCAGCAAAAGTTGCATGTTCCACCTTTTGGACCTGTGTCCACACGTGATCATTGTTCAGGCTCCACAGTCTGCATGAGGGTTCACTCTGGACCTGCTGGAGGTGGTTTAGTTTTTGGTACTGTGCTTTGTACAAATCAAGTGCACTTAGCATGTTCACATTTTCGTTTGATGTACTGAACGCTCATCCCCACAGTCCTTTCAACTTGGCACAACTAACTCAGCCCTCATCCAACCATCGTTGCTCTCCTCCTGCCCCAAAGCCTGGGGATTCCTTTTTGCATCTACAAATGTCATTGCTCTAGAAGCTTCTATATGTCATCCATGAATTAGGTGACCACTTGAGACCAGCTTATTGAACTTAGCATGACAGAGTCAAGGTTCATCCATTCTACAGTGTGTGTTGGAGTGTTCTTCCACTTCAATGTCCAGAACATCACAATGCACGGACAGAACACGTTGTTTTCCATTCATCTGTGGACATATTGCTTGGTTCCACCTCAGTTTTTTTTCTCTGTACCTGTTCATTATAATTATTCTGAAACACCCATGTGCACATAACTTCCTGAGATCAGGAAATCATATTTAATATAATGGATGCTGCTCTGGAATTTGTCCTGGTGACCGCTGTAGCCTTGACCTTGGAAGTTTTTAAGAACAGGAGTTTCTTAAGCACAGTCAGAGGGAAGAGGTAGGAGGCACCAGGGATGATGGGTAGTACACCTTGTTTTTTGCATCCTGTTTTTAGTGCTTACATTGAATTGAAAGAAGCCAATGGTTCTGCAGACTTCTTTTTGCTAAGTTTCTGTGAGCAGCAAAGCTCTTGTGGGATAGAACACGGATACCTGCAGCCATGTGTAAACAAGGCACTCCTCTCCCGTCCTCCAGTTCCTCTGATGAGTTCCTGTCAGTGGTCTCTGGCTTGGAGTGATTACCAAGAACAGCAGTTAATGCTCATTTTGTTTATTTGATTTTTTAATCCTGGGGATGAACCTAGAACTCCTGCATGTTAAACTAGTGCTCTACTAAGAAGTTACCTCCCTGCCCTGCAAGATCATCTTGCTGACAAAAACATTCCCATGAAGCAGTGTTTCCCAACCTTTCCTCTGAATCGGAATGTAACCAAGGGCCTCAGAGAATCTTACATCAACCCAGTGACTAGAATAGCACGCAGGTGACCAGAAAGGAATGAACAGGTCTTATGAGAGTTGAAGTGACTGGAAAGCTCTGCCTACATTCATAGAAAGGAATTACGGTTAGTGAATGGTAGAGTAAAAACAGAGTCCAGCCCCCATCCTGGGGCAGACACATGATGTAGCCTCCAGGCACTGCAGTGGCTAACCACTGCTTGGTACAGCTGCTTCTTGATTTTGTGGCTTTTGCAATTTCTACCACATCTTTGTAGCCAGTGACATGTGACTCAGCAATGGAGTCAAGTCCTGCACTGTGGAGCACTCCTAATTGCCAAAATTCTCCCTGTTCTTCAGTGCTCAGCTTTCCCAGCACATCCATAGTACCCTCCTCTGAAGTTCCTCAGAGTCAGATGTAGAAGAGTGAGGGCGGGGCCTGGCAGTGAAATGGGAGGAGCCTCAATGCTGGAGTTTCAGTGACTAGAGTCTGCATCTTCTTGCCTTTGTGTAGTGTTTCTGTGTCTCTGAGACTTGTTTTCCTCACTATAAACAGGGAATTATCAGGCAGATGGGAGAACTAAATGATATTTTTCAAAGTCAGTCACCCAGTAGAGAAGTACAAGTTTCTCTGGGTCTGTTCTGTGTCCCTGAGCCTGGGGCAGGGTCTGGCACAAAGTCAGGTGTCCAAGTGCCCTTTTATTCCTTCTCTCCATTTTCTGTTTCAAGTGGCACATTGATCCGCTCTGGGGCCAAATCCTCATTTGCCCCCACTGTTGGATCTAACTCCTGCTTCCCTGGATCTGCTTATTTTTTACTGCATCTGTTTTCTCATCATCTCTCATTTTTATGTTGTGCTTTATGCACAATAACAATTCTTTGCAGCTTCTTGAGGAGAGTATTTGGACCCATGACCAACCTGCAAGACACTGCCCTGATGCTCTGATGTTCTGATGCTCGGAGGCTCAGTGTCTGCAGGCCGCACTCCCAGACTGCAGTGAGGAAGACACAGAACTGTGATGATCCAGCCTCTGGCTGGGAGTGTCAGATCACCTGACAGCTGTGATGTCCAGCGTCAGGACCCTTGACAGTTTCCAGTCCTGTGCTAGCTCTGGGTGGAATTAAATTTGCTTCTGGTGAGGGTCTTAGTCCCAGAAACTTGGTTCTGCACACCAATGGCAGAATTATGCATGTTCATTACCTACCAAACACATGTAAGACTCTAGGTATAGTTCAATAATAGCAACTTTATTTTTATTGTTTTTATCGGAGTAACACATATTACATAACATTTTCAGTATAACCATTTTCAAGTTTAAAATTTAAATTTAAAATGAGTACATTTAACCATATCAATTATTTCCAAAGCTTTTCATATTAATTTTTGTTTGTTTGTTTTTGTGGCACTTTGCATTGATCCCAGGATTTCCTCCATGCAGGCCTTCAGTATTCAGTCCTTCTGCCTCAGCCACCTGAGTAGCTTGGATTAGAGTTGTACCGCACAATGCTTGCTCTCTTCTAAAAGATTTAATGACCTCGAACCAAAACTGTGTACCCTTTAATCTATAATCTCTGTTCCCCCTTTCTGCCCTCCCCTGGGTTCCTCCAATCTACCTTCCATCTCAGTGACTTCGTATGAGTGGAGACCCATGTCGTTTGTCTGCTGTGTGGGTTTATTTCTTTCAGCAGGTACCTGAGGTCCAGCCCTGTTGCTTCACGTTGAAGTTTCTTTCCTCCACACCATGGCAAGTGACACTGACACCACACTATAAACTAAAGTGCAGATGTCACCGGAAAAGAGTGTGTTGTCTTTATCTGGAGACAGTAGGGTGTGGAAGGATTTTGGGCACTCGCACTTTATAGTGAATGACGCTTCTAGGAACATAAAAGTGTGTTTGTGTTCCTGCTTTACTATCTCCAACGTCTGACTGGAGGTGAAATTGCTGGACAATATGGAATTAGGAGTTTTACTCTTGAGGAACTATCTGGGTGTTTTCTTTTTTTTTTTTTTTAATCAGGGTGTTTTCGTTTGTGGCTACACCATTTCACACTCACACCTTCAAATGGCCACTTCTGAGTTTTAAAATATCTTAAATGACATTTTTCTTATAAAAATCATATTAAATGTAAGACTATTGAAAAGTCAACCAAAAATTCCAGCTTTAGTTCTAGTTTCACTCTTTGACAGTAATAATTGAGATTTTATCATAATTTTTTCTTTTATTCATCCTTTTGTGTACTGAATATCTAAATTTAATCGTGGTGCTATTTCTCAAAGTGATATTTTAGCATCATCACATTGTCATCCCATAAAAACTCTTTAGAATATTTTGTACTGCAAACGAACCAATCCTTAGTCTTAATTAAAGTAGCACCTTGGAGCCCGAGGCACAGTTCCAGAATTGGCTTCTATTCATGGAACGGCGTCCCTGGAGTTGTCTGTTGTGCCTGGTCCCCTGGATCGGCTCCTGTGCCCTGGTCTTCATCAGCAGAACTCTGCTCTCCTTATAGCATGACCAAGGGCAGCAAGTGCCGGTGTCCAGAGATGAGCACTGAGGAGCCATGTGGCTTGGATGGCTTGGATGAGAAGCCACAAAATGTCCTCTTTTATCAATGTGGAAGTCCAGCCCCACCTCACGGAAGGTGATATTATCCCCAAAAGCCTTTGGCCTGACTGTGTCTGTCCACTTTGTGCAGTTTGAGCCACACCACTGACTGTGGGGCGCATTTTCCCTGGAAAGTGACCAGAGTTTGATCATCTCCGTGGGGTCTGCAACCCTGATCTGGGGTGCCTTCTTGTTCCTGTTGGTGGAGGTAACTCCTCTGATAGCTGGGTGCCCTGATGGGCAGGGACAGCCCTTCCCTCCCATATCCCAGTGGTGGCCGTGCTAAGCGCTTCCTGAATGGTCGAGGAGTGTGAGCTGGACACGGCTTCCTTGGCCCAGCAGCTGGCTGACCTGCCCTGGGTGTGTCTGAATGTAGCCTACCTGCTGTCCATACATGGAGTAGTTGGGACTTATATGAGGGCTGATCTGTAGGACTTCAGGGTCCAGACAGGACTGGGATCTGGAATCCAGCCAAGGCTAGTGAGGAACATCCCAGCCAGCAGTAGCATGAGCTACTTTGTGCACAGAGCTGGCCTGGGGAACAGGGTGAGGTGACTAATATCATTGTCTTTCTAACAGACCTTGGCCTTATCTCCATTATAGAATTGCTGTACCTGTGGGTTATAACAAAATCAAGTGCCGTGCCATCTTCCACAAGGAAAACTGTACCTATGATGTGGTGGAGCGCCAGAACCCAGGAAAAGAATGTATTGTCTATTCCTGGAGACAGTAATGTCTTCCTGTGTGCCCAGTGCTCCCAGGCCATCTATCCTCCTCTGAAAGTCTCTGATTATGTATCCCTACTTAGCAGTAAAATCATTTTGGGGCAAACCCTTAAATACACATACTCGTTAACATTACTGTGTGTAGTGATTTAATGAACATTGCAAAGCACACAGACATTCACTATTCTTGTAATGTCAACATATGAATTAGGTCTCCCATTTTTTGTGCTGCGGTTATTCTCCCACTTGAGTGTTACTTCTGGCTTGGAGACATGAAACCCTATAGTATGATGCAGATTGATGGGAGGAGTGACTTCCCATGTTCTCTGGCATTGTTGGATAACTATGGCTGAGCACAGCTAGTTGGAGATTTCAGTCTATCTATGACAGAATATCTTCTCTGTTTTCCACACTAAGAAATGTTATCAGAGGTGACACATATCCCAATTACTCTGATCTGATCATCACACATTGTGTACGTATATTGAAAATTCTCATTGTACCCTATAAATATTTATAATTACTATATGTCAGCTACAGATGAAAGTGTTTTGGAAAAAAATGACTGCTTTGGGCCCAGTAGGTAGAGAGGAATTCAACAGTGTTCTGTTTGGTCCTAAGAAATATATTTTTACATCTGAACATTAAAATTAAATAATATCTACCTGTGAAAAAAACAACCAACCCTGATAGCAAAGTAGTATCTCTGTAACATACCAAATGCCACCATTTTTCCCGTATTCTAGATTTTTGCCTCAAATCAAGGATTGAATTTTGTCATGAAATTACTCCAGTGGCCTTTAATCAGAAACTACAAATTGGCATTTTATGAACTTCCGTGGCCTTTATATTTTTGAAGAGTTGGGAAAATTATTTGGAGAATGAATTTCTCTGAAAAGATTAAGCCATGCATTTTTAAAAGCAGGGGCACCAAAGAGGAGAACGTGTCCTTCACAGGGCAGCACTGTAGGGGATCCTCAGGGCCTAATGTTTGGTTTGAAGTTCTTGGCTAAAGCGTGCACACTACTGCCATCTGCTGGTTGAAAGGCCATAAATAACCACTAAAAATTTAATACCTTCTGTAATCAGGAATGTACATGTAGGAATTATTTGAAGATGGTTCAATATTCTGCTTCTCACTAAACTTTAATCACTAACTGCTGCATTCATTCTCCTTTGTAAAACATCTGTTTGAGATTTGGATGATACATAACAAAGTTCATATATTTGAAGAGGGCATGTGACTGAGTTTGAGAATAATGGGTAATGAAGCCACCAGAAAGATAAAAGCAAAACGCTTCTGAGACCCTCAAAAGATAGAAAGTTGATTCTTTTTAAAATAATATTAATAGGTGCAAACAGACCTGACCTGGAGATGTGTCGTGTGCTGTTTCTTTGCTATGTGTTTCTGAACCTGGCCTAATATTCGAGATAATGGTTGGATGGCCCAGATTATCAGAGTGGAGAAGCAGCACGCACAGATTTCTCAGATATCGTGTTAAGGTCAGTCAGTGCACGACTCCATGAGGTGGTAGTGACACCCAGTCCTGGAATACATCTTGAATGGGAGAGTGAAGTGTGTAAAGAAAGCAAGCTAGAATAAAAAGAAAGGCCATCCCCCAAACTAGGTGCTGCTCCCTGCACAGTTACAGAATGTGTCCCATGACAACTTTCATGGGAAGAAGCCAGGGTGTGGCTGCAGTTGGAACTTGACCCCCATGCCATGGCCTACAGTATCGGCCAGGACATGTGGTTCCCCTCACTGGGACCTAGTCTGGAGTCTGAGATAATAACAGGAAAGTGCTTCCCTGATCATAAGCTCTGTTCTTAGTTTGTATCTGAAGACAGAACTATTCTGTGAAATGCAAAAATCATTTACAGGAAGAAGCCTGAGAAAAGAGCAGATGTAGGGGCAGATGCTGGGTTCACCCCAGTACTGGTAAATGTGAGTGTTTCTCCAACAAGCACAAAGTTCAGAGTCAGAGGTAGTAACAGTAGACACCCTCTCCGTTCACTGCACTTCGGGAGCTGCAAACCACCCTGAAACATGGAGGGTTGCTGAAGTCTCAGTAGTGGTGATTTCTACAGGCAGAGTAACACAATTGTCTCCACACTTGGCCTTCGTCTTCTCAACACTGGACCCAGACAGAACTACAGGTAAGAGAGTCTTGAGGACTGAGTCAAGGATAGATGTAAGCATCAGACCCGACAGTCTTGGGTTTGACACTGAGCACAGGATGAAATAAATGCAAGAAAGAAACATGGAGCTCTGGAGCACCTGGGGTGTGTGAGCACTGAGGGTCCTCCCTGACCCTAAATGCCACCGAAATCAAGGGAGTCTGGGCAAGCTGAGTCTTGGAAGCCGAGAGTTCCAGAGATGGAGAGAGGCGAGAAGGGAGTTTCTGCTGTGAGGGATTCTCTGAGGGGAGCACAGTAAGTTCCCCACAGTTGACCCTGAGAGCATTAGAGGTTCTTGAACATGGTAGGAAAGTCAGAGGGGCAGAGAAACATGACACAGTGATATGCCCCCTCAGTTGACACAACACAATAATTTTCTTTATTCTGTCTACTTTTTTTTCTTATGTTTTGCCTTCTCGATTCTATAAAGGTGACTTTTTTGCTTGATAAAGACTAGTCCTTGTATATATGCATATGTACGTGTAACTGAGTATTTGTTTCTACTTTCATTTTGTAACTCCATAGTTTGTTTTGACATATTTCTACACCAATGTTTGCTCCTTAGGTATATCTAAAATATGCTTGACTATTTGTTCAACAACTACTTGAAATTTACTTTTGCCTCACATTCCATTTATATTCTTTTCTCTACTCAATTTACATCCCTTCACATACCTGCATCCATCTCCTTAGCTACTCTTTCATTGCTAAAAAATTTTCATTGCTTTTATCATTTTTCCCACAACAATTTCTTATAATTTATGTATCTACTATTTGAAATACTCTAAATATCAATGATGATAATTGTTTTTCTAGCCTACTTGTCTACATTAATCTGTGTGTCTTTATCTAGGTTAAATGTTAAAGAAAAGTTCCACCAAGTCCTTAAGCACAAGATAATCTATGGTTAGCTTCAAAGCTTTGATATTGGTGGCAGTTATTCTCTTTTCTATAAGCAATGCTAGGAACTGAACCTAGGACCGGAGGAGCCAAGTAGAAACTGTTACACGGAAACCACCCAGAACTGAGGACCACCAGTAGGGGACAGACACACAAGTGCCCCATGTGAGCATGGACCTGACAGTCTACTCAACTGCTCAGTACAGAATCATAATGCAAATGAGGAAACAAGGCAAAAATATCCCTCCGAAAGACATAACTACCCAGAAGTTGACCCCAAGGACACTGAAAAGAATGAAACTCCAGAAAAGAGATTTAAACAACTGATAGGTAAATGATGAATGAGATAAAAGAAAAGAGAAATCATGTGTTGATTGAATTAGGGAAAAGCCAACAGGACACAGAAGCCAACTTCCATAAAGGGATAAAAGACCTGAAAAAGAGCCAAGCAGATTTCTTGTTTACTCAAAAATTTCAGTTGCAAGCCTGAGCAGTCATCAAGATCAAACACACAGAAGAATATCAGGGACTGAAGACAAGGTTTAAGTTCTAGAACATTTAGATAAGATCAAATAAAAAAGATAACAGTGAAACTTGATTGTGCAAAAGTTCCTGCAAGCATTGTAAAGAAATAGCTTCAGACCAGTTGAGCTAGAAAAAGTCATTGAAATGTAGACTTCCAATACCAGTTAATGAGATGAACATGAAGATAAAGGAAGTATTAACATTCTCAAATAAACACAACCAGAGAAGAACTTGGCTATGACATATCATAGTTGAAAATTTAAAAATTCAGAACAAAAACAGCGTTAAAAGTAGTTAGAGAGAAGTGCCGACTTAGAAGAGAAACCATCACAATAACAGCACATTTCTTCACAGAAACCTTAACAGCCAAGAGAATTTGAAATTAAATTGCTCAAGTGGTGAAATAAAATGATGGCCAATCCAAAATATTATATCCAATAAAGATATCTTTCAAAATTGAAGAATTATATATATTATGTACATTCCGTGATCACTATGAGCTGTAGAAATTCATGACCATCTCAGCAGTATTGCAGAAAATAGCTAAGAGAACCCAAACATGGATCAAGAAAATAACAACTACAAGACAAAAGGAAAGGGTGAATCTCACAGGGGGGAGATGAAAGAATAAACAATAGAAAGGAATGAAATTCAAGAAAAACAATAAAATGACAGAAACTGGCACATAACTTTCAATAATAATATTGTTTTAATGATCCAATTAACAGAGTTTGGCAGACTGGATCAAAAATCAAGACCCATCCACAGGCTGCCTGCAATAAATAAACGAATCTCATCTGCAATGACATACACGGACTGATATTGAAAAGATGGTAAAAGATACTGCAAGTAGCTGAAGCTTGAAAGCTGACAGGAGTAGCTTGAGTAGCAGGAGTAGACTTCAATGCAAAAGTTGTCAGAAGAGAGAAAGAAATTCAGTACATATTGATAAAAGGAATAATTCTCCAACAGAATATATATATATATGTATATATCATATTCATTGGTCTCTATTATATATGATGTATATAGTATACATTATATACACATATAAATGTGTATACATACATCATTATATAACTGATATATAATGATATACATCACACTGATTTTACAAAATAATATCAGAAATAGAGGAAAAAATAACAAAGAGATGTTAGAATTGGGCTACATTATAGATCAAGTAAACTTAACATAACTTTATCCAACATGAATAGAATACATTTTCTTTTCAGCACTTTACAGAACTTTCTTAAAAATAGGGCATATTTCATACCATAAGTCAAGATTCATTAAATACAAAGAATTAAAAGAACTTTATATATTGTACCACATCACAGTGGAAAACTAGAAATCAATAGCAAAAGAAATCAGAAAATGTGCAAGCATGTAAAGTTTGAAAAATACACCTTTAAGTGGTCAGTGGATCACTGAAAAAATCAAGGAGATAACTAAATATTCCTAAAATAAAATGATATTTGAAACACTATCAAAGTGTGTGAAACACCATGAAATTAGTTCTAAGTGAGACGTTTATTTCCTTGAGTGCCAACAGTAGAAAAACACAGTTATCCCAAATGAATGAAGCTATGGGATGTGCAAAGGCCTAAGAAAATAAGAGCAATCTAAATCCAAATTTTTAGAAGGGAAGAAATAATAAAGATCATAGTGGAAATCAATAAAGTTGCTACTAAAAATACAAAGAATTAATGAATCAGAGAGTTTGTTCTTTGAAAGGATAAGTAATATTGACAAACACTTAGCCACGCTTACCAAAACTAGAAAGGAAAACACCCATATAAACAGAATTAGAAATGAAGAGGGCAAAATTAAAACAGATACTATCGAAATCCAGAGGGTTATAAGAAACTATTTTTGAAGGTTTTATTCCAATAAATTGAAGAATCTGGAAAACTTGAATGAATTCCTAGATATGTATGATTTAAAAATTAAACCAAGAAGACACTAATATTCTGAATAGACCTATCAAAGGTAATGAAACTGAATCAGGAATAAAATTCTAAAATCTAAGAAAACCAGGTTCTAATGGAATCGCTGGTGAATATTTTCAGAAGTTTAAACAACTATTGCCATTCTCCTCAAAGTCGCTCATTAGTTTGAAGGACATAAACACTGTCAACTGATTCCTTGAAGCCAGAATTTATCTGATGCAAAAACTGGACAAGGAATCAACAGAACAAAAACTCAGACCAATAATCTTGATGGGTACAAGTACAAAAATTCTCAAACAGTTACTTGCAAACAGTGCAACAAATCAGTAAAAAGATCCTATATTCTAACCAAGTCAGCTTCATCCCTGGGATGTAAAGATGGTATGTTATACAGTGAGCAATAACTGTAACACATGTCAAAAGTAGGGTGAAGGATAAATATAACATGATCATCTCACTAGTTGAAGAAAAATGCTTTGAAGTAATCCAACATCCATTCTCCTAACAAAAACAGTCTAACAAAACCCCTAATAGAATAGTCATAGAACAAGACTATACCTCAAACTGATAAAATCCATTTGAAACAAACCCACAGTATTAAATAACTTAGATTGTGTCTTCTTTATCTGTATAAGTCGTTTTTCCATCACTGGTACAAAATACCCAACATCTGTAACTTAAAGGAAAGGAGAATTATTTTGCCTAATGTATTGAGGTGATTTAGTCAGTGCTCAGCTCACCTCATGGCAGAAACACAGAGTAAAAGGCCAGGATGACAGAAAGCTTCACTTGTAGGCAGAGAGACATGTGAGGAGTAGGGGACATCTATTCACTGTTCTAGGTCGCACATACACTGACCTTCCTTTAATCAGACCCCAACTCCAAACAGCATGACTCAGTATAAACTCATTAACAGACTAAATTAACTGATGAGAATTTCAGACCCATTATTCAATCTCCTTCCAAAGCCCTATTTCTGAATGTGAGACTTTAGAGGGGGCATATTATTATCATTATCATTATTATCATTGTTATTATTTTGAGACCAGGTCTCACTCTGCAGTTCAGGCTGACACTGAACTCACTAATGTAGCCCGGACTGGCCTTGAACTCACAGCAATCCTCCTGCCTCAGCCTCTTCGGTGCTAGGGTTACAGTGAGTTCCATAACACCTGGCATAGGGGGCATTTTAAGCTTAAACCATAACATTCTAATCCTGCTTTGCAGACGGCTCATGTCAATGTCATTATGCAAATTTCATTTAGTCCATTTTTAAGACTCACTGACATTGTAATGCTTTCAACAGTGCTGAAGAAGTCAAATATTTGCAAAATAGGACAGCACAAAGTAAATATTTGCATTGCAAAGGAAGGAAAAGAAAAGTAAAAAGGAATCAGACCTAAGCAAGATTAAAAACCAAGAACAATAAGAAATCTTTTAGCACTATGCCCAGCATCTGGAGAGAGTTGTGGACAGCTCCACCCTTACAGAATTGCTCGTAGAATCCCGTTTGGCCTCTCTTCTATGCTGGCTCCACTCCCTGCCTGCGTCTTCCTGTGCACATATTCCAACTTCCTGGCATCTCTAACTTCCTGGGGTCTCACTGGGTTATGCCTCACAGTCTCAGAAGAACCTTGAATGTAGTGACCCCCATCACACAATTTTGCTCAGCCTACCAGATCTTTTGCAATCTGAGTGGAGAGCTCTGGGATCCTGTATCTCTTATGTTGTCATACTTCAAAATCAAATACCACATTTATGATGCCAAGGTCTGCTAGCAGCTAGTACGGTAGTCAGGCCCCCTTGTATCATGGGTGTAGCCTTAGGAGGCCCTTCTTGAGCAGGCATCTCAGGGATTCTCTTGTCCAGTGAAAGTTTGCCAGGTTTGCACCCTTGAGTCTGTGATGGTTGGGGTCTTTATGAATTCCGAGATGCCCTCGAGGCATATATCCTATTATCTTGACTCAAAATAATTGCCTTATTTTAATGCTAATCTTTTCCCCAAATCATACATTCTTTTGGCCTAGTGTTGCTGGTATTTCTTCTGTGGCAAAATTGCAAACTTCTCAAAGCATTGAGCTCTGCTATTTTCTCCTGATTCTCACTGTAGTTCCAGCTGAAACAGGAAGCAAGCAATTTTCATGCAACAGAATGAATATTTGGTTACCTTTAAACTACTCCTGACAGATTAAATAGCATACCATTTTAAAATTCAGCCATACACAAGTCATGTGTCATGGGCAAAACATAGACAAATGTTTTACAAGATGTAGCCATGTGGTCTCTGGTCTTGTTTCCAATTAAGTCTTCATGTCCACCTGAAAACTCATGACATGTCCCTTACTTTCAACATTCTTATCATGATTCTTATGTCTGAGCTCAGGGCAGAATCACCCATCAGATCTGCACACAGCATTTTAGAGATTTGCTGCATCAATCCGAACATTTCACATTCTGGAAATGTCCAAAAACTTTCCAACTTCTCACACAAAGCTGTTTCAAGGGCTTCTAAACCCCACTGATACGTTCTGTAACAAGAATAACCAATCTCTTCACAAATTTTTTTCTATTAGTCGCGTCTCAACACAGACAATGTACCTGGCACTTGAGGAGCTGATTTTTTCTAATAATTTCAGGAGGTCTGTCCATGATTGTCTGGCTCCAAGGTGGGATCAGCATGAAGGAAGGAGCTAGTAAAGCGAAGGTACTCAATTCTAAGTGGTCAGAAGAGAAGACAGATTGGCAGGAGGGAGGAAGGAAAGGAAAGGGGGGAATAAGATGGAGAGAGAATGTATACATGAAAGAGAGAAGGAGGGAGAGAGAAAGAGAGAACCTGGAAATAATTTCCTTCCAAATTATACCGCCAGTGATCCATCTCTTCCAAGCATGCCTCACTGCTAAACAGCACAGTTAGCTATAAAGTCATTAATGGACTAACTCATGGACGAGCACATCGCCCTCATGACAGCCTTCCCAAAGTCCAAGCTCTGAACATGAGAATTTTGGGATTCATTTTAGATATTAATCATAACAATACCAATGCTTATCAAACTGCCTCATAAAATAGGGGATGTTTCCTCCCAAATTCACTCTTTGAATCCAGAATTATGCTGACATGATAATGAAAATGAACAGTACTGTGCCAGCACAAAAAATATCAACAATCAACAAATGAGACCACATCAAATTCAAAAGTTTCAGGGTTGGGAATTTAGCTCAGTGGTAGAGTGCTTGCCTCACAAGCCCAGGGCCCTGAGTTTGAATCCCAGCACGCAAAAAAAATTTTCTGCATGGAAATACAAATGAAAGAGTGAGGACATAATGCAGTGAATCCAAGAAAAATCTTTGCTAACTACCCTTCTATAGAAGATCAATAGCTAGCACATATGTAGTACTTTAAAAATTAACCTCATGAAACAGTGAACACAACACAAACCTGGGAAAATTAATTAATAGATATGTTTTCAATGAAGAAGCAAATACAACTAAACGTTATATAAAAATGTTCAACATCTCTAGTCATCAGAGAAATGGAAGTTAAAACATATCAAAGTTCCATCTCACCCCAGCCGGAATAACCATCGTGAAAGAAGGAAAGAATCGATAATACAATTAATACTACGATTAATACTGGGGAAGACGCAGGGGGAAAAGCCTCCTGCATTGTTGGTAGGAATGTAAACTAGTATACTCACTATGGAAATCAGTATGGAGTTTCGACAGAAGACTAAACATGCGAATGAACTTGAACCAGCTATATCAATGTTGTGCATAGTCCTGGAGAAATTACAGACTGCATAGCACAGTAAAACATGCATACTCATGTTCATAACAGCACAATTTACAGTAGTTATGTGTGCAAACAACCTAGGTGCTCATTAAGAGCCAAATTAAGAAAGAAAATACAGGTGTATATACAATGAAATTTTACTAAGCTATAAAAAAGAACAGAATCCTGTCATTTTCAGGAAAATGCACGGAGCTATGTGCATGTTTATAGTCTGTTTCCAAGCATCATTTGTGAAAGAATCTAGCTCTTTTCATCTCTGTTCTGTTGGAAGTGAAGATTATTTTGAATGAAATAGCCAGGTACTGAAACACTAGAAAGGGACGACCTTACACATATGTGGAATTTACAGTAGTTGCTCTCATAGCATTGGAAATAGAATGGTGGGTACCAGAGGCTGAGGAGAGAAAAATTTGGAGGTAGGTAAAACAGTGTTCAACTGATGCTGAGTGGCAGAAAGAAAGAGTCAGGAGTTATACTTGCTGCTGAATAGTAGGGTAATTATAGAAAAAAATAATGCACTGTGTATTTAAGGGTGTGTACTGAACATTTTCACTGCAAAGATAATGAATGCTTCAGGATATAGGTATGCAGGAAGAATTGCTATCACCAAAAAATCAAACAATAAGAAATGCTGCAAGGCTGCAGGGAAAGAAGAACTCTTCCATATTGCTGCCAGGAATGTAAACTAATGCAATCATTATGAAGAATCTCATTTAAACATTATATAATATAACCATGTATTACACCATTATATAGCAAATCAGTGTATACAATTTCTGTGTTTTAAAATATCAGTATAAAAATATGTAAATATTTGTAAGTGATTAAAAAATTTTTATTAGTAAAGTTTGTAGTACATAATGATCACATCATCATGGGGTATATGCAAATGCATGTAACACATCTTAATTCTTTTATTTTGTCCCCTTTCTCCTCCTGTCCCTCCAGCCCTTCTTCCCCTTCCCATTTTTTACAAAACCTCTATTTCCATTTTTTGAAGAATAAAAGAAAGAAAAAATATAACTCATATTAATAAAGTTTTTTTTTTTTTTCCAGGAAGAACAATCTCCTTCCAAACCTGTCTGATCGCACTCATCATGACCAGAATGGCCTTTGGAAAACACAATAATCAGGACCTCAAGCTATTTGTACAGGTAACACAAGCTGTTGTGATCACAGATCAGTGAACCTGGGGGCTTGAGCAAAAGAGGTTCTTTTGCTCATCCTGGTGGAGACTAGAAATTTGAGGTCTAGGCACTGGGGGTACATTTGGTACATTAGGCTTGTTTTTCATTTATCCATCACATTTTACCTTTGTTACCTCTTTAAAACTCCCCTCCTCCACTAAATAAAGAAGATCCAGCTGCAATATAGTTATATCTTGAACTACCACAAGTTGGAAGATTAACCCATGAATTCTAGGAGGGCACAGCTGAGTACCGTGCTCTCTTCACAAATACTTTTTAGTTGGGCAGAGCAGCTCATACCTATAATCCCAGCACATGGGAGGCTGAGGCAGGAGGATTGCCTTGACTTCCGGGCCAACCTGGGCTACATAGTGAGTTCAAGGCCCGCCTGAACTACATAGCGGAACCCTGCCTAGTAGTACATGTTTGTAATTCACTCAGTTTACAATTATCTTGGGGGGTAGTTACATGTACATGTTGCAGCTTGTTGTTGTTTTTTTAAATCCCCTCCCCCTTCCCCCTCCTCTGGCTCCCCTATTACCTTTTACATACCTATTGGTATTATTTGTCTTAGCTCGTGTTATGGCACATGTTTATATTGACTGGAGTTATTAAGATCCTGTACATTGCACATCTTCATTCCTCTCATTCCCATTCCTCTCCTCCTCATCCCTCATCCTTGTTCCCATACAAGATTTATTCGAAATGTTCCCCACAGCTTGTCCAGCATCTGTGACTCCACTCAGTGCTTGTCAAGTCCTTAGCTGGAACTCTGGCCTCCTGAGCAAGGGCTCTAGAATCTCCTGAGTGCTGCATATTCTCATCTTTTTCAGCGCAATCTCCATGACTCCTGAAACCAGCTTGTAGACTGCTGTGATGTCTCTCAAAGTATCACCCTCATGTTCCCTTTACCAACACTTTGTTCCTGGCCTGTGTTATCTTCATCTAGTCTGAGTTGCTAAGAGGTTTTCTATGTCCGCGTTCAGGTTATGAAGTAGACTATTCGATGCCCCAGTGGCCTTTATCTCCTAAATCTCTTATCTCTGCCATAGGCAGTTCATGTCCAATTTCAAATCAAAAGCTGATGTTTAAGTCATTTCTTAATTTGTGCAGGAAACACTACTTTGGCTCAGGATATTTAGTAAAAAAGGAAGGTGTAGTGGGAAGGCCAAAATTTAGTAGCAAATACTTGTAAATGCCCTCTCATTATTAAGCAGTAAATGAAAGGGAACTAAATACAGCATGTTTGTGTACCTTAAATATTATAATTGCTGCTCTATCATAGTTGCTCCTCCTTTGAATATAGAACAACTTAAATATCTGTTAAGGGTTATTTGCCCTAGTCCTTCCTCCTTTCATCTATTAGGATCTATCTACCTATCTATCTCTCCTCATTCCACCAAATATATATCCTCCCAAAAACATATGCACACTTCAGCAGTTCACCATCATAATAAATGTCTAGAAACTAATGGCCACCACTTTGAGCACCTCTTGAAATCATAGAGGCCAAAGGTAATTTGTATTAATCTCACAATGTCATAATGTCTCAATAAATTTAGTATTAAAGATTTATACAATTTTTTTCTTTTCCTAATGGGTATATGTATTTTTCGTGAACTCTGTGTATATCTTTGGCCTTTCTTCTTTTACTTTAAGTCAACCCAGGTGAGAAAATGTCCATATTCTTTTTTTGATCATTTGACAATGTGTCTGTTGTCAAGCGAAACAGATAACATCAGGATGATTAGGAAGAGCAATGAGAGATGAGATCCTGTGATGGGACGTGCTGTGGATCTCACACAAGAGGGTGTCTGGCCTTCCAGGAGAAGAGGAAGATTTCTGCAATGTGTGTCACATGGTGCTTGTGCTGATCAAATGGTGTCAATGTCACTGAGGCAGGAAGGTGTCCATGAAAACAAAATTTACTTCCTTGTAAGTGTGTTTATTGTACAACAAATATAATGAACATGGCCTGATGTCTTGTGAGAAAATGTTTTCTTTCTGCTATCATTTGCACTTCTCTCAGAATGTGTGGCTAGGTGCTGGGCATGTAGCTCAGTGGTCAGAGTGTCTGCTTGGCAAGCACAAGGCCCTGAGTTTGATCCCCAGCATCAAAAAAAAAAAAAAAGAAAAAATGTGTGGATAGTTCCTCATGGTCCGTCTCAGATCTCAGGAGCATTGCCCTGAGTTAGGTGACCATGATATTTTCATTACTGTGTAAAATCAGGAACATCACTTCATCACTTTAAACAGGTGTGAATTTTTTTTTTTTTAAACTTATGCTAAGGAAGTAGCTTTTGCCACTCTCTTTTATTTCCCGAGATAATTGAAAGGAATCTTACTAATACTAGATTTGTATTTTGTGCTTTTAGAGAGGTTACACAGTCAGGAAATACAGACTGTGTGTAGGCAAGAGCATTGTTGCTGATTAAAACAATGAGACGGTTAGTTTGCCATCATCTCTCTTTAGTAATGAGTAAAAAATGCTGAATAAAACCTGCATGCTTGGTAATTCCTTGTCAAAAAAAAAAGTGTGAGTGTGAGGTCAGATTACTTTCACTCTCAAAGAGTACTTGCTCTGATGCACTTAAAGGCGCAGGGTCCTCTTCCACGGTCAGCTTCGCTGGTATTTGAGCCTCTCGGGAGGCAGACCATCACGGCAGGGAGCACGCGGTCCAGGAAAGTGGCTCACCTGTTGGCCGCCAGGAAGCAGAGAGCTGACTTTTCTAACAAAATCTGTTCCCTGAAACGCTTTCAGCTGTGAAACCCTAAATGGCTAAACGTATTCATGTGGTCACGTCCCTGGCGGTCTCATAACCTCCACGGCCCCAGTTTTGAACAGTGCCGATTGGGCTCAAGTCTTTCCCGCATTAGCTTTTGGATGATATTTAAAATCCAGAACATAACGTAACAACACTGACCCCAAAATCACACGTCCGTTTCACAGTGAGAGCTGAATTTGACTCAGGTCCAAAAATCCCCAAAGTCTGAAGAGATCCAGCATCGCTCAGTAATCAAATCCCAAGAAGACAAACCTTTAGATTTAAGTCCCTGTAACAGCAAAAACAGCGTTTAAATGGAATGTTATATTCTTCGAAGATGCATTGGCGCTGGTAAACACTCACATCCCAAAAGGGGGATCGGGTTTTGGAAAGGAATAGGATCGAAGCAACCTTGAAAACCAACAGGGCAGGCATTAAACACCACAGCTGCATGTCTGGCACATAGAGCGGAGAGGTGCGATGTGAGCGCCCCTGGGCCTGAGCTTCCCTCGCCCTGTGGCCTTGCTGGTTGCAGCCTTGGAGGCTCGCTTTGGGGCTGGGTCTGAATGCTGCCTACAGCTTCACTTGGGAGAAGGCCCAAGTCACTGGCATCTATGTGCTCAGGACGTCTTTGCTATTATCCTGGTGTAAAGTACTGGGCTTCTTTTTAAAGGTGCAAATCTCTTTATCAACCATCTCTACTCTGGACATAACTATAAAACCGCTCGTTTTCTGGTAAAACTCCAGGGTTTTCAAGTTTTTCCACTCCGCTTTTTAAAACTTACTATAAATTTGATGTAAAAATGGTCAGCAAAAAATAAGAACGTTAAAGTAACAAATAAATATCTGACCTCAAAAAAAAAAAAATGGTCAGCAATACACATCATGCAGCCTGACTACCGTTGCCTTGAAATACCCCGTTCCTGGTAAATTATTACATCAACTTTAAATTGAGACTTGGATAAAGTCTCAGGGCTTTAAAAGTGTAGACAAGTCCCTTGTCAGAATATAGCAGGTGTGGCCTCTAGTCCGGTTGCCAGTAGAGTCCTCCTTGCCATCTGAGTCTGCACGAACCCATCTGTGACGGGGAGGTAGAGGCTGCTTTGGCGGAATGCACACTCATTCGTGCCTGAAGATATCCTCTGGGTAACTAAGAGCAGGATCAACACTGTGGCATCCCTGCCTCCCTTTAGTATCTGCCTCCTTTTATATCATAAATGTTGGCTTAGATCCCTGCTCAATCCTGAACACAGAAACATTAATCACTTAAGAAATACTCATCCAAAACTAGTTATCCTCCCCCATGAAGGCTGAATATACTAAGCTAATACCAAACAAGGTATTTTTTTAATTTGATTTACTTTATTAGAACATGTTTGTGGCATCTACTGAACACATTCATCATAGCCAGTTGGTACATGTACCAATCACAACCCAATCCTTTCTACGTCCCTTTCTCCTCACTAGCGAAGGTGTTTTTGTAGTTTGCTGGGACATCATAATCAACAGATTGTGATTTTTGAACTTTTCCAACATCCTGTTCCAGAGTCCTGAGTGGCACTTGCAAGTCTTGTTAGAAACCCAGGAAAAGACACTTCTGCTCTGTGTGTTGCAGACTGTGGTTGTCACTGTGCATAGATGGAGATGAAGGGGTCCTCCGAGGCTGTCATACTTTCCTCGGGCTTGTGCCTGCAAGGGGGTGAGCACAGCTCCCCTCATCTGCTCACAGATCCCTCATTCAGGTGGGGGGGGTTCCGTTGCCTGCACTCTCTCCATCCAGGGCAGGCCATGGCCGGGACGTGCTGCTCCCTTTCAGGAACACACGAGTCTCTCAGTGTGCTCTTTCCTTCTCTCATGCTTTCTTTGCCTTGGCCTGTGGCATCTTCACGTATTATCTGTTGGAATGAAGCGTTCTGCCACATTTGGTGTTCAGGCTGAGAAATGGATTAGCTGATGCCATCACATCCTTTTGTCTTATAACTATACTGTTTCTCCCATGGTGTCCAATCAAATAAAAAAACTGAGCTTTGAGTTGCTTCTTTATTTATTCCCAGAGGAATAATTCTACCATGATTCAGGAACATCAGGAGGAAGAGAGAGTTGTCAGAGGTGACAAAACTCAGTAGCAAATACTTGCAAATGCCATCCCGTTATCCAGCAGTAAATTTGGTGAAAACAATAACAATTTAGTCACCTTAAATATTGCATGTTTTTAGTATAATCACTCTTTCTTTGAATATTAAGAAATTTCTGTATGAATTATTTATCTTCCTTTGTCTGTCATCCTTTTGACTTTAATTCGAATCATGTCAGGAAGGTTTTTATATACTTTTCTATTTTTCTTTTTCTATCATGTGGCAGGTGGGAAGGCACTCAAAGATGACATATATATGGCTGTAATGAGCAGTGAATGCTTAGATCGTGGGATGGGATGCACTGTGGGCCTCACATGACAGAACACCAGGACCCCGAAGAGAAGGACCTCTGAAATGCGTGGGATTCAGTGATAGTGTTGCCTGAATGCTATGAAGTTCAAAGGGGGTAAAGGAAGCCATGTCCTCATACTTTATCTTAACCCAGATGTGTGTGTGGCACAGCAGATGCGATGAGCAGGACCTGTTCTCAGCCAGAGAAACTTTTCGTTCTAGTGACATTTTCACTTCACCTAGAACCAATTTGTACTTTCTTGGGGACCATCAGAGACCTTGGCAGTGGGAGCTTACTTAATCTAAGTGATTGTGCTGTTTTCACTCCTGTATGAGATTGGGGGCATCACTGTAAACAATGTGGGTTTGTTGATCAGATTTCCATCACTTTGACACAACACCTCAGATAATCAATTTAAGAAACAGACATGTTTTATTTGGTTTCATGTTTTCACAGAATTCAGTCCACGACTTGTTGTCTCCATTACTGTTGGGCCTATGGTGAGCCTGAACATCTCAGTGAGGCGCACTTACTGGAGGAACTACCCACATGAAGGGCCTGAGTTTGATCCCCAGCACTACTGCCTCCCAAAAAAGAGGAAGAGAAGGATGCCCATTTTCAATATGAGCTTCAAGGACACACCCTCGATAGCCTAACTTCCTCCTCCCAGGACTCACCTTCTAAGGATTTCATCATGCCCCAGAAGCATCACTGGCTGGCAACCAAATCTTTCAGTACACGAACACTTAAGAAACATTTAAGATGCAAACCTCAGCTGTACACGAGCTCTTGCACAGAAGTTTACAGAATGTGAAACAGGATGGGATTTCAGAGGGCATCTGATTTTTTAAAAAGAATTGAATTTGAGTAACACATTTGCTCTATAAAGTTAAAAGCCATTGAACATTCGGCATAACTGGTTTGATTTTCCTAAAAAACAAACAAACAACCAGTGATGAAGTCATAGTTATGAAGCACTGTATAAATTAAACCTCTGTTGCTATTTATGCTAGCCAAGTGCTGCACATGGTTAAATTTGTCTCACAGGTTTGATTTCCATGCTTCAAATTCTGCATTAGAATTTTAAAATTCTAGAATTTAAAATTCTGCATTCAGAATTGCATAAAACAGAATATTATCTCCACCTACAATGTCCTTGAGCATATGCCTACACAGAGGTGCACATACTGTTTATGGGTGTCCATTTGTGCTCACATTCTTGTTAAAGGTGGTAGGCATCGAAGCCTCCCAGCTGTTGACCTACACAAGATTTTCTCAGGTTGTTCCTCACAGATATGTTCCTACAATGCTCTTGGGAAGACCTAGGTCATGGAATCAGAATGAAGGGAAAAATATGTGGAATACACAAAGCACAAAAAGAGTTTTACTTGTATCACTTTATCATTCTCAACAACCCCTGGGAAGAACTATAAATGCACCTATTTTATAAATAGAGGAACCAGTTCATAAAGAAAGTTCATTATGTTGAACCAAGGTTGGAGTACAGTTTTGTCTGATGAAACTTACCCTTTCTCTTTAAATTTCTAAGTGCTTGCAGCTGCACTTGTGATCTTGTATATCTTATGTGTTCTGTCCAATAGTATTTCTTCACTAGTGTCAAAATACATTCTGTACCCATCTATCCTTTTAATATGTAAATCAATTAGCCCAGTATATGTGAAAGTAACTCATAAACTCTGATTATGCTGATCTAGAAGATTTTCTGAATATAATGGGCCTGCAGATATTCCTCTTAGAAACACAAATGGAAAATAACTTGATTGTACAGAAACTCAATTTTGATTTTCTTCACCTAAGCACTCAGCAAACACCCATCTGGAATCTGTTGTATGCAACATGGCTTTTAAGATGGGGAGGTCAGTTAGGGACATGAGTGTTGGACTGTGTGCCCCTGGAGATGAAGTTGTTCCAATAAAAATATTATGTCTTGGAAATTAAAACCAAGCAATAAATTAAACACTTTAGGAAAGGCTTTCTAAAGGAGTAAATAAATAGTGGGACACTGCAATCTGAATGTGTATCTAGTGAGGTCCACATTGTGTATTAACTCTGCTCATGAACGCCAGAGAATCTTTCAACCCCGGAGCTAAGCAGAATGTTCCTGTACTAATAATCACCAGGAGAGAAGGCACAAGTAAGGCTAAATTTGACGTTGGTCTATCAAAAGAGGGAAAGATTCTTCTGTTGTATTTTCCTGTTATTTAGTGTAAAAGGATTTCAAAAACAGAACACTTCATTCTTGTCAAGAGATACAAATTTTGGTCCAGTTGGAGAAATCATGAAATGTGACTGTGTGGAAGAGACTAAGTGTGAAGGAGCCCATTCTTGTTAGTATGATGAAATTCCTGAGGTTTGGTATCTTGAGAGAGAAAAGAGGGACACTTAGCTAGCTGTTCCAGAGGTCAGGGACACACTTGTGCTGATGACCTTCTTGTTGGCTGAGTCTTGAGATGGTGCAGAGCGTCACAAGACAAGGACCGGGGGCCGCACCTGGAGGGTGTCAACAGCTCTCCCTTCACATTCTCATAAAGCCATCAAGATTCTTTCACAAGGGTTCCACTTTGATGAGTTTATCTGATTCTTCTCACTCCTACAGACCTCTCCCTCTAAACATTATCAGTTAAAATTTGAACTGCTTAGTACCTCAGTGGACTAAATTTCAACACATGAACTCTTTAAGGTCATATCCAAGCCATGGAAAATGGTTTTTATATTCACTAATTCAAACCTTAATGAATTTATGAATGAAGTCATGCAGAACTAGATTTTTTTCTTTCTTGTAGTATTAATATGCTCAGGCTTTTAAAATAAAATACCACAGACTGAGTGGCTGGCACAACAGAGATATACTTCTCACAGTTTTTCAGATTACAAGTGTAAAAATCCACATTCTGGCATAGTAGTTTCTGTCGGGGGCTGTTTTTCTTGGTGTGTTTGTGGTTGCTGCCTCACTAGATGTTCACAAGATCTCTTCTTTGTGTACTCAAGAAAAAGAGGGAGACAATGGAGATGAGAAGGACAGAAAGCTCTTGGAGTCTCAGGATTAAATACATTGTAGCTCATCACTTCAGCTCAGAATCTGGAGGATTTAATTGTACACAGCAGGCAAGAAAAAAATTCCCTCAAATTCCAAAGCTGTGGTCATAGTGCACAGATTTTTGATGGACTTTGCTTGCTAATGCCTTGTTGAGTAGTTTTGCACCTATATCCATGAGGTTTTATTTAATAACTCTTATTTCCTTTGGAGAATTTGTATAACATTGATATTATGGTAACATTAACATCTTCGAGTGGAGCATTTTCATTCCTTATGTTTAATACACTTATGGAAGTTAATTGTATATTCTTGTGAATCCAAGTTTCTACACATGAGAAAATACAGTTCACAGATA
>PVJO010023139.1:0-26650 GCA_004026905.1 Hystrix cristata | reverse complement strand
GTTTTCTTTTCAGGTTTATGCCAAACTCTGCCTACAAATGAGAAAACGGCAGCCTCAAACCGACTTCCTACTGTGGTGAGGAGGGAAGGGTGGTTCTAGAGAAAGCCCTTGGGGCTGAGCAGAGAGCAGGTGCGACTGCAGCTCCGGGTCCCCACCGCTAGGACGCAGGTGCACACCTGAGTCCTCCAGGCCAGACAAGCGGATGTTGAGGGAGCAGAAAGAAGTGCCAGGCCAGCTGGATTGGAAGTTATCCGAAATGCACGTTTCCTTGTTCAAGTCTTTACCATAGTCGTAGAAAAGCAGCTTGGGCCCTCGGCTGGGCTTCTCTCGGTACCGATAGAGAACATCATGAGTCAGATTCTTGAGAGCAGCTCAGGGTCGCCGCTTTCCCAGCTTGGCAACGCGGTGTCTCGGGTTCTGCGGCACCACAGCACCCACAAGACCTCCGGGAAGAGCAGAGTGGGTTGAGGAGAGCGATGCTGCCACCATGAAATCAAGAAAGGGAACCGAGCTGAGGACAAGATGCCTCAGTGAGAGATTCCCTTTCCGTTTAGGACTCACCTGCTCCAAGGAGACAAAGGTCACACAGTGCCCCGGCAGGGCCGGGAATGGGCGTCTGCCTGCCCCCGGCGCCAACTCCTGGTTAAGAGGTGGCATTGCAAGTCCTCGGTGTCGCTAGAAGGTCTGCCTGTGACTTCAGCAGGGTTCACTGCTGTTGTGAGATCATGCACAGCTTCCCACTGGCAGGGAGTCCGGGCCTGGCTGCACCAGGGACCCAGCACGTTATTTACCCTCCGTATCGTTTGCTGCCTGTTCGGTGCGGTCCCCTCTCTGCCCCGTGTTCATCGGCCCCTTCACCTTTCTCTCAGCTTCTCCCATCCTACAAGGCACTTCAGAGGTTCCCTCTCTGTCCTGTGTTCATCGACCTCTCCACCTTTCTCTCAGCTTCTCCCATCCTACAAAGCACTTCAGAGGTTCTTCTGTGTATGAAAAGATTTTGGTAAAATCTTACTCGCAAACCTGCTGTAATCATGGCTTTGTGTTTTGCTACTCACATCTGCTGTCTTCAGCTTAATATGGAAATCAAAACCAGGGATTCCTTTATATCCACTTTTTAGAGAGAACTGAGCAAAACTCTACAACTTTTGACTCATCCGTCAAAACTCTACAACTTTTGACTCATCCGTGACACCATAATGCCTCCTTGTGGTTAGCAGAAAATTATCTACAAGGCACTTTCTTATACAGGGTCGAATAAATGCTGCACGAGAAGGAGGCACACCATAACTTAGTCGCGTATCTAGTCCCCCATCCTACTGTTACAGATCTGTGCCCCAGAGACCACCACAACACCATGGGACGCAGTGGAGAAGGCTTCTCGGTCCCAGTTTTGTTTCCTTACACTTGAATCAACACACGTTCATTGTAGGTGAACTTGCCTCTCCTGTTAGCACGCCCAGTGTCCCTTCAAGTGTTTGAAGAAATAGATCGGAATGTTACCCTGAATATCCATCTGCTATCTATGTCTGGAAATTCTGCATGCAGTTTTGTATGGCACGGTTTGTTTTTCTTCCATATACCACCTATTGCCTTTTTGCCTCTTTCTAAAATGCCTCCCTCCTGGGGGTCTGTAGCGCATCCTACATTCGGCAATTTCCAAATTCACCTACTACCGCAGAATGCAACAATCTTCTTCTACAGTTTGAGAAAGTCTTGAGATCTTAATTGAGCTGCCAAGACAAATTCATTTGCTCTCTGGCTTCCTCATATACGCTACAGTAACTCTCTCCCATTTGAGGTCTTTGTGTAAATCTCATCCTTTTACCCTGATTCTCTTTTGGTTTGTTGCAGACTTGGTGGTCTCGGAGACTGATGTTAATAGTGGGACAGAAATAAATAAATATGCAAAGAATTGGTGGGATGGGACTTGATAAGCAAATATCACATTAGTCAGGTGTGAAATTTGTGAGCACCTGGCCTGAGGTGTTAAAACACCTTGGTGACAGTCTAATCATTTAAATATTTTTAGATCTAGGTCTCATGTCCAATTAAAATGAGGTGTTTTGGGTCAGATCTCGGTAGCTGATATTTTAAAGTTTAATAAATAAGGAAAGTGATATATATATATGTATACAGTAAAACCTTGAACTGAGAGTAACTTGATCTTAGAGCATTCTGCAAGATGAGTAAACATTCCTAATAATTTTTAACTTGATAATCGAATGATGTATTGCAATATGAGTAGTATGTGATACCGAACATCACATGATTACAACTCAGCCAGTGGGTCTCTCTCTCTGTCTCTGTCCCCCTCTCTCTGTCTCTCTGTCTCGTCTCTGTCTCCGTCTCTGTCTCTGTCTCTGTCTCTCTGCAGGATTGTTGGTGATTGCCTCCCAATAGCAAGAGATTGTGGGGTTATGGAGCAGATCTCTACTACAGAGGAGGAGGAGAAAAAGGCAGAGGAATCCTTCACTTCAAATGAGATTAGAGAGACATGCAAAATATGGGAAGCAGTGCAAAATTTGTAGAAAAGCACCACCCGGATAAGGCTAGAGGATTGCAAGCAATGAATCTGTTTAATGACAGTGCAATGTCACATTTCTGTGAAATCCTCAAAAGTAGGCAAAAGCAAGTGTCATTGGACAGGGGCCTTGTTAAAGTTGCATGAAAAGAAAAACAGTCTGTTGAGACAACAGGTAACTGTAATTCCATTAGTGATAGTGAAAGTCGTCCTACATAATAACCCTCCTCTCTCTTGCCTCCCTCACACCAGCCATGCAGGTTTTCAAAGGTAAGTACAAGTTAATTTTTTTTTATGTTTTGTATTTTGTTATCTTGTATTCTAATACAGTATTGTAATCATTTTTATATGAATATGTTTGGGTTGTAGAAGGAATCATTTGAGTTTCCATTATTTTGTATGAGGAAATTTGTTTTGATATACACATACTTTGAATTACAAGCATGTTTCTGGAACAAATTATACTCACAAACCAAAGTTCTATGTTTTATATATATAGCTCCCCATAGATACATGAATGATTCTTTGTAGGGTTTTTGTTGTTGTTGTTATTTTAAGACTTCAGCCCTAAATGGCTTTTCTAGACAGACAGAAACACTTGGCCACTCAGTGACCCCTTGTATAAGATTTTCTTCTTATAGTTACATGTTTTTCAGGCAAGTAAAAGTAAGCTTCAAAATCTGATTAGGTGCTGTAAAAAAAGAGCTTGTATTTACACTGTGCCAATCTTTTTAAAGATACAAACGCTTAGATTCAGAAGAACTGATTCTATAAAATCTGGAGTACAGACTTATATATGGTAAACAGGGTCTGAACCCATATTGATCCAGGAGCCACGTCCACCGTGTGTCGTAGGCGTCATCTTGCTGTGGTCCAGAGGCCAGCACCTGGCGCATCGCTGGACTCTTGATGGAAATGCAGAGAGCCTCAAGCTCTACCTTAGAGCGATTGGGTCAGAATCACATTTTCTCAAGATCATAATCTATACACGTACAAGTTCATGATGGACTGCGATTTGCATGTCTCACTGCCAGGCAGCTCTATGTAAATTCCTTTGTCTGATGGCTAAAGGCATCCGGTGGGACAAGCCAGTGGGAACATGCTAACGTTCAAGAGTCACTAGACTAAAGATACGCACACGGCTTGGAGGACCATAAGCAGAAGCATTTCTGTTAAAGGCATTTTATGAGAAATGATATAATATTAGTTCAGATAGAATCGACTGCATGGGATGCTGAGTATATCTTTTGTTGTCGTTGTTGTTGTTCTTAAGGGGGACAATTAGAAGACAGCTACAAGAGGTCTTCTGGACTTTCTGCCCTGATTCTGCACTTTTCACTACTGACCTAGTTGAGAGGAGAACAGAGATCATCCATTGTAAGTATGTGGTAGTAATTCATGATCGCTTTTTTTGGTGGATTAGGAACTTCAGAGAAGATGCATTATTGCAAAGGTATCAGCTCTTCACATATTGATATACAGTTCTTATGGAAATTTCAGTCAAAATCAGATTGGATAAAGGCGACGACGGTTTTAATAAACACATAAATTTGGGATCACATCATGACGAGATATAAAATCTTATTTGTAGGCACATGCACAGTACATTGCACAGTGAGGGCTCTTCTAGGGACAGCACGCCCTCTGATCCCCATGGACTTTCCTGTATGAGGTGAACATGCAGGCTGCTTAATGCTGGGTGCTCAGGGTCTGTGGGTGCCTGACATTTGCAGGAATTGGCTTCCTTAATTATTCTTGTCTAATTATAGCTTTTACAATTTCCTAGAAAAGGTAAAGACTTTAAGAACTTCATTTCCATTTACTCCTCCTATCGTTCATGTTATCATTGTTCATTATTTATAGCTATTCTAAGAGTGCCAATTATTTGCAACACCAAGACATATTTTAGGTTTAATTAGAATAGATACTTGTGATTGGATTGGGCTGGGAAGTTTTGGGAAAATGTCATACAATATGGTGACTTTACGTAGTAATAGCGTACTGTATACTTGAAATCTGCAAAGAAAGCAAATCTTAAGCATTCTTACCAGAAAAAAAAAAGACAAAAAAAAATGGTAGCTATGTGAGGTGATGGGTGCATTAATTAGCTCAAGAGTAGTAATCATTTCACACGTATACTGCTTTGGTTCAGATCTGGCATGTGCCCCCAATCCTCAGGAGGTGGTCGGATCATGGGGGCACTATAACAGGTGCAGCCTGACTTCCGCCATGACATAAGCAGCTTTTCTTCACTATTCTCCTCTGTCATGCTGTTTCTGCCTTGGAGCTAGATGACCACAGACTGTAACTGTGAGCCAAAGTAGCCCCTTCCCTCCTCCAAGTGGTGGGTGCTGAGTATTTTGTCCCATCAATGAGAAAGTGACAAAGACATATACATATATCAAAACATCACCTGTACACATTGAACGTATGCCATTTTTATCTGTTAGTTATACTTCGATAAAGTTGGAAAAAGTAATGATATTAGAAAATGATACATTTAAAGACATCTGAGCTAACAGAACTATAAAGGAACTTAGCCGTGGCAAGACAGAACTAATTGTGCATAGTCTGAATTGTTGATGTTCTTAATTAAATTTCTACCAGCTACGCTTTGGTATTCTGGCTATTTGCCCATTAGGAATTTGATTTGCATGGCAGCTGCTACTCTCAGATGTAATTAAAATATTAAAAAGTGGAACAATAGATAGCTAATTTGGTTGTTGTGATCTTAGCTTACATAATACGATAAAAGACAAACCATTATTTGTGAGTTCCCTAGCTGTAATTTTGAGTGAAAACTCATGTTGAAGATGTGATTCTATTTCGGAAATCAATTCCTCTTTGTGCTTGTTATTCTAAAGAAAATGAGAGACAAGTTATAGTTGAGATATGTATTTGTGGTATCTGTGACAGAAACAGAATGTATCTATTCATATTACATATGCACACAGAAAGAGTTCTGATGGCCCCAAATTTTGGACTTTGACAATTAGAAGAGGAAAGGAGATTTGAATGGTTTGGTCTGGAAAAACTGAAATCTAAGCCAACTTGTAATCTGTTCCCATTATTCGTTTGTCTAAGCTACATAGGAAATGAATTCAAGCATGATTAGAGGTACCAAGCACAATCAGACTAAGGGTGATAAAAATTATTATCAGGGTGCATTTCAGGATTGTTTACAAAAACCTGGCCAGAACAGGGGAGGAATATCTGAATCCAGACATTAAAAAATACAAGACAATTGTTATCGAAAGTGAATGTTTATACTTGTGAGCCCCACTAAGAACTCTTACCCCAACTGCTGCGATTCAAAATACTTCAAAAGCAGTCTGGACTGGCTGATACACAGCTATATTGGTGCCACCGTACTTTTTCCATTAAAAAATCAGGGGCTGGGGATTTAGCACAGTGGTTAGAGCGCTTGCCTTGCAAGCACAAGGACCTGAGTTCAATCCCCAGCACCAAAAAAAAAAAAAAAAAAAAAAAAAAAAAAAAAAAAAATCAGACTCTATATGCACAAGAAAGTTAATTTGAATCTCTGATAATGGGCCTGACTATCCACACCAAAATAAAATTTTGAAAAGTGTTTGGGAATTCACATAAGCTTGACAAATATAACCTGAGCTCATCATGACCATCTCCCTGGTCACCATTGCCATCATCTCCACTGAGCAGACTACAAACTGGAGGAAAATGTATTTTGACTTACCACTTCTATTTCAATCAGTTAGCGCGGTTTAGCGTAACCTAAGAGGGATCTGAAAATGTGGGCCCATGATTAAAGTCAGCTATCGAGCAGCAGGGTGGGCAAGAAGGCTGCTGTACTTTACACCCGGGTAATGGTGGTACATTCAGAAACACCAGAAATGCGTAGACGGAGTCCTGTGAAAGGAACAACAAATATCTCAAGTCAAAAATACCACCATCCAATTTTTTTTGAAATATTCTTGTATTCAAAGAATTAATTTTAGTTCTTCAGCCCCTTCTCTTCTTTGGGGGAGGAAGCAAAGGAAAAGGTCTCTGTTAGGGCTCCTGTGAGCTGAGGACGGGCGAGGATGCGGGTTTACGCAGGTAGGCACAGCCGAGCACTCTGTCTTCGCTCCTGGCACAGAAGCAAGTGCCACGTCTTCTGCCTCTCGGCTGATCCTCAGAGTGGATTTGTTTCTTCTGTCCTCTCAGGTGGAAACTGCTTTTTGGGTATCCCCGACTCAAATATATCCTTCTCGATGACCCTGTGGCTAGGGACCTGAGTCCAAGATGTGTGGCAAGAATAAGGTGGGAGAGGGTAATACAGACATGTTTCAATTTCCCAGGACTCACGTGATCCCAGGAGATGAAAGGCACAAAGCCAAAAATCCTAGACACTGTGGCAGAATTCAGACAGAGATGAGTTCTTTTCAAATGCGGGAGCTTGTATGCAGGAGCAGAAATAAAGCAAATCTGTGTCCCTTGGCCCTGAAAGTTGTGCCCTTCAATGACATCAGTATGTTAGCCAATGTCCATCTCAGTAATTGTCTCAAGAGAAATGAGATCATAGACAAGGGAGAAAATTCTATGAATAAATTTGCCTTTTGGGAGGGGTGATGGAGTAGGACGCTGTCAATTAAATCTGCCTGTTCATGCCTGTGGGTAGGTATTGCTATCGTAGTTCCTGAGTCTGATGACCGGAGTCTTCCCCATCCTACCTGGTCTCATCTCCTCTCATGTATCATAATCCAAAAGACTATGAATCTTTTCAACCTGAAGTGGGTACAGTTGCTTTACTTGCTTTCTTATGCTCAACATCTGTTATGTATAAAATCTCTTTTCCCATTCTGTCTTAAACACACTCCATCCAAGATTTTGTCCTCAATATTCTGAAACTCAGCATGCTCAAAACATGAAAATTGTCCTCACTTCTGCTGTACCAGCTGCCTTCACGTTGATTTGGCCAAAAACTTGAGAGTTGTCTTTGAATCCCATTTCCAGTTGTATCCAGTCAACTACGGAAAGTCATCAGGGTCTATTATTAAAACATACCTAGAATCCATCCATTCGTCAGCACCTTCACTGCTAACACCCTGGACCAGGTCCCTGCCATCTTTTTACACAGTACTGCAATAGATTCCTAGCCGCAACCCTTATTTTCATCTTGTTTCCAAGCTAACTCTTGAACTGGGCTCTCTAGAAACTGCCAGGACACGTGACTCTTCTGCTCCAAATCTTCCGCTAACTTCCAGTTTTATTCAGAAAATGAATTCAAAGCACTTAAGGCTTACAATGTCTCATATGATCCACTCTCTGCTCATTCTGGCCTTCTTGTTGGTCTTTGGACATTCCTTAGAGACTCCGGGCCAGCAGTTCAGTACACTGGATGAGTCTTTTCCCAGATCTCTGAATGACTTTCTCCATCAAGTCCTTGATGTCTTTGCTCTAAGATCACTTTTTCCTTTTGTCCTTCTCCGAACATTTAACATTTCAGTGCTCCTTACTCAGATAATCCTGATCCCCAGTTGCTTTAGTCAGCATTGCCTTTTTTTCAGAGCAGATATCATTTTCTAACATATTATTTACTTCTTTTATTCACTGTAATTGTGGTTCGTTCTATGCATCTCTCACCCAACCGAGTGTGACATCATGAAGGCATGAGTCTTTGTCCTTTTATTTTCATTCTTGTCCACTAAGAAAAAACAATGCCTGAAACTCTAGGAGAGAAGACAGCTGGGGCAGAATCTTGAAAGAGGATAAGATTCTCCGTGGCCCACGGCATGCCCTAGACAGGGGAACTTCGGATCTTAGACTCATTTCTTCTCTTTATAGCTTCAGACGTGTGTTAGATAAAATCATGAGAGTAAGGTTTACAAACAATAATATGGGGACTTGAGTTTTTTGACCTAGTATCCGATTAATTGGAGATGCTGGGGTGCATTAATTTCTTCTGGTTTCTGTGAAAATTGACAAAGATCGTGACTTTTAATGGTAGAAATTTATTTTCTCACAAGGAGAAAAATCAGTATCACTGGTCCGAAATCAAGGAGTCATTTGGATTATAATCGTTCTAAAAGCTCTAGGAGAGAATGGATTTTCTGATTCTTCTGGCTTCTGGAGCTGCAATGACCCTTGATGGCACTATCACCCCAGTATGCCTTTGTAGTCACATCGCCTATTGCCTCCCTCTTTCTCCTCCCCTCCTCCTCCTTCCCCCTCTTCCTCCTCCTCCTTCTCCCCTCCTCCTCCTCTTCTTCTCTGTCTGTCTGTCTCTCTGTCTCTCTCTGTCAAATCTCCTTTTAAGGACAAAAGTGATCACATTTAGTGCCCATCTGCATAATACAAGATGATATCCTTATTGCAAGATCCTCAAATTAAAAACTTCTGCAAACTTCACTTTTGTCATATGGGGCGATGCTCACGGATTTCAGGGATTAGGATACGGATATATTTGGGGGAAGAGACATTATTCAGCCTGCAACCAATGTCACTGGTGTTTTGAAAATCCTCATGGGTATTTTTCCTGAAATAGTAATACATCAAATTTAGTCTTCTGTACCTAAACCTGTAATTGGCACTGTCTTTGCCTTTGATCTTCAATGTTTGTCTCTTCAGTCAAACTAGCTATGCTGGAATCTGTGACTCAAGTGTGCTGGTGCGTGGAACACAGTGAAGCCTAAGAGGCAGCTCCTGGCTCGGGGAAGCATCAGAGAAGTCCCAGGGGTAGCGTATGCTCAGCCTGCCCTGTACCACCTGAAGTTTAGGGTTTAGGGTTTGGAGCGCAAAGAGAAAGAAGAGCTGATTCTAGCTCAGGTCAGGAGGGTGCTGTCGGTGTGGACTGCACCAAGCTGACTCGGTGTGAACTCTGGTGAGGCTGAGCTGAAGGGTGTATAATCCCATGAATCATAGCGACAGTCCGTAGTTCCTCTACACCCTTCACTCAGCATCCCTTAATGTTGATGTCACACATAACCACAATTATCAATCCAAGAATCTGACACTGGTACAACTCATGTGAGATTTCCCATATTTTTTCTAATGGTATCCTTTCTCTGGCCCACTATGTCATCCAGAACCCCACATAGCATAGGTGTCACAGGTCCTTAGTCATCTCCAATCTGCAACAGCTTCATAGTAACCCTAACCCTTGTTTTTAAACACTGGGACACTTTTGAAGATCACTGGTGAGGTGTTTGGTAGAGTGTGTTCTGTGTTGGGTATTCTGATGCTGTCTCATGTTTAGACTGGGATGATAGATTTAGGGGAAGAACCAGAAAGACTCAATCTCAGCCTAACATCAAAACATGATTCAAACCATATTGGTTCACAACAGAATGCACAGAGGGTAGCATGACTTATTATGGGTTGCATATATTTTTAACCTTGGTTACCTGGTTACTACTTCCCTTTCCCAAGTTTTAAAGGCAAGCTGCTAAGTCCAGAGGAGGGAACCAAAGCTCTACTTTCCAGAGGGAAAAATACCAAACAATATGTGGACATGTTAGAACTACCCTGGGTCAATGTTTGGAAGATGACACTTCACGAGGGTGCAAGTATCACATTTATTTTAACAACCTCACCCATTAATTTTGCTATTAGTGCAGCAATTATGGCAATAGTGTTTCTATGGTAATTTTTCTATTTCTCACTATTTCTTCTACACATATAATTTAGAATTTTTCAGTGGGAGGTTTGTCCCTTCTCACTATTTAGTTATTTAATGATTTAATTATTAATATAAATTTGTGGATTACTTTTATTCCTCACACTATACTCTAGTACTACTATTATTTATTTTGCTGCTCAAATTGTATCAGTCTTGATCACTGGGAACTCTTTCAGAATGGTTGCTCTGGCCTTTCAAGATGCCTCATCCCTTTTTCCTTTTCTCTTTTTTTACTTCTTTAATCAGGATTTAGCTTATATTTTTTTTTCTCACCCAGAGTCCTTTGATCACCACTAGTCCCTTTAACTAGAGTATGATGTGTGCATTAGGCTGCTTTGCTAATGATATTCTTAGTAGACACAAGCTGTAAGATCTGAGTGTAAAGCAACACGCTGTACATTAGTATACGTATTTATTTCTGTATCTACATATTTAAGAATGACTTTGTACTGATATCTATCTCCAAATGGATACTCCTGCATTCTACAAATCTTCTCGAGCTTTGCCCCTGTATCTGATTAAATTACTTGGAAATAGTGATCTTTGGCTTTTGCTCTTAATCTGTGCCAGATGAACTCAGAAAAAAAAAATTAGTGGACTTCTAAGTTGCTATGCTTCTAAGGCAAACCTGTTCGAGAACTGTAGTGGTTGCCTGTGAATTATTAAATTTCTCTTTCTTTCTAGAAGGAAAAGCATTAACCCCTCTCCCTTGTGAGTTCTGAATATTGTTTCTTCTTTCGAGTTGAATGGTTCTTTCCCCAACCTGGAGGACTTTCTTCCTCACACATGTGCCAAATCAAACGCAGCCGAAGAGTAAAGGGAGCCCTTTCTGAAGATGCCAAGAATTCTCTGTGGGCAGCAGTCACCTTTCCAGTTCTTTGCCCTGTGAACTTAGCTACTTTGTTTTCCTTTTATTTCTAGTTCTAACACAGTGAGATCATCACTGCCTGCCTGGGCTCCCCCTCTGTAGCTCCAGGTACTAGGGGAGGGTGGTCCTGGTGCTTAGCTCAGTTGTTTTCCATCTCTCAGGGATCACTGTCTTTTGTTGCCTGGTTTGCAAACCTGACAACCATTTTTTTCATATCTCTTTCTAAAAGTTTTTCCATGTGGGAGGCTAAATTTGATTGCTGTAAATCCATCTTGGTTGGATTATAATTCACTTTAATTTCACTCCAGAATCACAAAAAATTTCTTATGGTTGAGGTCGTCCAGAATTTCAATGGTTATGGACCTGTGGTCACCTTCTGAACTTGAGGTTTCCATTCCTCACAAAGAGTGTAAAATTTCATTTGATACTCACATGAGAACCAGTTTGAAGTTTCTATTTCTCTCTGCTAATTTATGCCTTTTTTTGTGTGTGATCCAAAGGCCCAATCAGCTCCTTCTTCTCTACCACACCACTGGGGAAGGAGCTCTGCATGGAAGATGATGGTTACATCCCCAGCACCACCGCTATCATGCCTTTCTCGTGGTAACCTCTACCATGACTTATAGGTCCAGCACACATTTTGCTGTATCTATTGTTATGCTCAACTCTCCTTTTCTTTTCTCTATACTTTTAAATAAAACTTTAGAACTACTTTTTGCCCCCCACATTCAATTCTTTGCCTGAGGAGGGGAAGAACCCAGGAATATCAGAACCCAGCTGATAACATTTTGGTGACCAAGATGGGACCTAACAAAACAAGAGATAAATATTCTAAATAACCCAATATCAGCCATCGAACTTGAAGAGGTAATTAAAAACCTACCAACAAAGAAAACCCAGGTCCTGACGGTTTCACAGCTGAATTCTACAAGAAATTCAGAGATGATCTAATACCACTATTCCTCAAACTCTTTAATGAAATTGAAAAGGAAGCAATACTTCCAAAATCATTCCTGGAAGCAAGTATTACCCTGATACTAAAACCAGAAAAAGATCCCACCAAAAAAGAGAACTACAGACCTATTTCCCTAATGAACACAGGTGCAAAAATTTTCAATAAGATACTAGCAAACAGAATGCAACAGATTATTAAGAAGATTATACACTACAACCAAGTAGGATTCATCCCAGGGATGCAGGAATGGTTCAACATACACAAATCAATACATGTAATACACCATATCAACAGAATCAAAGACAAAAATCACATAATCATCTCGATAGATGCAGAAAAAGCATTTGATAAAATCCAACACCCATTCATGATAAAAACCCTATGAAATTAGGAATAGACCATCTATATCTAAATCTGATAAAAGCCATCTATGACAAGCCAACAGCCAACATCACACTAAATGGTCAGAAACTTGAAACTTTCACACTAAAATCTGGAACAAGATAAGGCTGTCCACTATCACCACTATTATTCAATATAGTTCTAGAAACATTAGCCAGAGCAATCAGGCAAGAGAAAGAAATAAAAGGGATAAAGATAGCAAAGGAAGAAATTAAACTATCATTATTTGCAGATGACATGATACTCTACATAGAAGACCCCAAGAATTCCACCAAAAAATTCCAGATTTAATAACTAAGTTCAGTTGCGTAGCTGGATACAAACTCAACACCCAAAAGTCAATAGCATTCCTATATACCAATAACAAACTCACTGAGAAAGAAATAACAGAAGATACTCCTTTCACAATTGCATCCAAAAAAAAAAATGAAATACTTAGGAATCTATCTAACTAAACAAGTAAAAGATCTTTTCATTGAAAACTACAGCACTCTAAAAAAGGAATTTGAAAGGGATTTCAGACAATGGAAAGATATCCCATGTTCGTGGGTAGGAAGAACCAATATAGTGAAAATGGTCATACTTCCTAAATTACTGTACAGATTTAATGCAATTCCAATCAAAATACCAATAACATACTTCACAGAATTAGAAAAGACAATCATGAAATTTATCTGGAACCAGAAGAGATCAAGAAAAGCAAAAACAATTCTGAGCAACAGGAATAAGGAAGGGGGCATCACAGTCCCCGACTTGAAATTATATTATAAAGCTTCTGTGATAAAAACAGCATGGTATTGGCATGAAGACAGACCCAAGGACCAATGGAACAGGCTAGAAGATGCAGAAATAACTCCAAACACACTCAAATATCTCATCTTTGACAAAGGAGCCAAACACTCTCACTGGAAGAAAGATAGCCTCTTTAATAAATGGTGCTGGAAAAATTGGCTTACCACATGCCGAAAACTAAAACTAGATACATGGCTCTCACCATGTACTAAGCTAAAATCAAAGTGGACCAAAGATCTAAACATTAAAACAGAAACACTAAATCTCCTGGAGAATAAAATAGGAAGAGCTCTCGAAGACATAGGGGTGAGAAAAAAATTTATGAACAGAACTCATACTGCACGGGAAGCAATACAAAGAATCAATGCTTGGGATCACATCCTATTAAGAGGCTTTTGCACAGCAAAATAATTACTAATAGAGTGGGGCAAAAAATCACAGACTGGGAGAAAATTTTCGCCAGCCATCCCTCAGACAAAGGTCTAACATCCAGAATATGTAAAGAACTCAAAAAAATCAAACCCCCCAAATTTAAAGACCCTATCAAAAAATGGACATCTGAAATGAATAAACATTTCTCAGATGAAGAAATAAAAATAGCAAATAAATATATGAAAAAATTCAACATCATTGGTCATTCAAGAGATGCAGATCAAAACAACATTAAGATACCATCTCACTCCAGAAAGAATAGCTATTATCAAGAAATCAACCAATAACAAGTGCTGGTGGGGCTGCGGGGAAAAAGGAACCCTCCTCCACTGTTGGTGAGAATGTAGACTGGTCCAACCACTGTGGAAATCAGTATGGAGTCTCCTCAAAAAACTACAACTAGAGGTTCCATTTGACCCAGCTATTCTCCTGCTTGGTATCTTCCCAGAAGAATTAAAATCATCATACCACAGTGATATATGCACAACCATATATATATATATATCAGCACAATTTGTAATAGCTAAGCCTTGGAAACAACCTAAATGCCCAACAACTGATGGATGGCTAAAGAAGATGTATTTTTTCTACACAATGGAGTACTACACCACCATAAAGAAGGATACACTAGAGTCATTTGTATATAAATGGATGTTCCTTGAGAACATACTATTAAGTGAAATAACTCAGACATGTATCAGTACACATCAAATTGTTTCTCTGATATGAGAAACCATAAGTGTAAATAAGGACAAAGGGGTATAATAGATATTATGTTAAAAAAAAAGATAGTATTCAAAAGAGAGGAGAACTAGATAAGGAAAAGGGGGATAAAGAAGAAGGTTAAAAGAAAAGTAAGATGAAAGGGAAAAATGGAGAAATGTAAATAAACTTGTTGCAAATAGAGAGGGGTGGGTGAATGGACAGGAGGGGAGGGGAAGAGGGGGGAAAACCAAGATACATCATGTACAGGCACAAAATAACCATGTTGATTATGATCACTATGTATACAATGTACCAATACATGTTCTTGGTAAAAATAAAAATTTTAAAAAAAAAGGCCCAATCAAACATCTAGCATCTTAATGGCATTTCTGGGTCTTTGGTTGTAAAACTTTTAGTCTATGAAGAATAGATACATCCTGGAGTTCCAGGGTCAACGCGAGAGATGGAATTCTAACTCCTTTGTGTCAGCTCTTTTATAGAGGCATTAAACTCTCAGCTCCAACAGGCAGGCCCATATCAGGTCTGACAGTACATAAGTCATTATGAATTAACTTCACCTATGACTCTGCCTCTAAGCTCCCTCTTTCTGTCCATAGTAAATTCCTCTCTCTCGCTCGCTCTCTCTCTCTCTCTCTCTCTCTCTCTCTCTCTCTCTCTCTCTGGATTACCTGTATGTTATTTTTGTTTAAAGTCTTGGTAGTGAGGAGTGTTTAAATTTAAAAAGGAAAATGAATAAACTAAGATGGACTCATCATCTCCTTTCCACTCTTCTTGTATTCTTTCCCTTTCTCCAGACAGCCAGCAGTACATTTTGCAATTTTCTCCTTCCTTACACAAACATACAGAAGTGTATATGAACTTAAGTTGGAATGTTTATTACTTTTCATAAATAATCTCATCAATTGCATTAATGTGCAAATTATTTTCCCTTTGATAGTTTATCTTTTTATTTTATTTCATTTTGAGACAGGATCTCTCTATGTAGCCCAGGATGGCCTCAAACTTGCAGCAATCCTCCTGCTTCAGCCTCCAAAATGTTGGGACTACAGGTGTGTGCCACCATGCCTGGCACTGGTTTATCGTTTTTTGGGGGGAGGGGTGCTGGGCAAACTGAGGGTCCTGTACTTGCTAAGAAGGCACTGTACCATTTGAGCTACATCCCCAACCCCCTAGTTTATCTCGATTATCCCTACAAGTGAATAAATAAATACAGCTATTTTTCTTTCCTTTAGCATCTTTGTGCATAAGAAATGAAACATACACAGACGTGAGATAAGATCATATATTCTGTGTGCATAATTCGTAATATTTTTATAACTCAAAAATTTAACTATAGTTGATGGATGCAACCGACAGATTCATTCAAGAAACAGTAAGTTCTTTTAATAAAAGTATAAAATTTCCTATGCACGGTTGGCCTTATAGGCCTCGAGACACACTCCACAGCTATAATACTGCTTGACCAAAGAAAAGGACATTTTAGGCTCATTGTGCCACGCAAATTGGAACAGAGTAGAAACCATTATTTTCCAGGTAAGAAACATAGAAGGAAAAGGTGGTGCAATTTGAAATCATGTACAAGAATTTCATGATTTTCTTAGACCCCAGAATGTGAGGAGGATAAGGAGGGACTTAAGTATATTGTGGGGTGATACACAGTGCGGTTCACAGATGTCAATTAGTGTCCTAATGGGATAAGGAACTACTGCAGAAATAGTATCAGAGATGGAAAAGAGAAGAAGGAAGAAGGCAATAGAATGTCTAAGCGAGCTAGTCCAGAGATAGCTCAAATCACCTGAGTCTAAAATAGGAGACTGGAAATGAGTATCTGAGATTGGAGGAAGTGATAATCGGAAGTGCACGAGTGAAGAAACTGAGAAGCCGAGGAACCATTTAGATTTTGGAACCCATCAGGGAGCTGGGAATTTTAAGGCAAAAGAGTAGAGAAATGGTGGAAAAGTCATAAGAAAAAGCAAAGTGGTGAGATCGACCCTCAGTCTTGGACTCTGTCACTATTGCAAGAAAGTCGTGAGGCATCCCAGGAACCAGCCCCCTCCATTGCCTACCTCCAAGAGTTTCTGTTGTGCTACTTAGTAGTCTGCTCTCGCTTTGCCTCCAAACAGAATGAACACCAAACCCACGTCCTTCCTGCGATGGGGAGGAGCCTAAGACAACTTCTGAGAGCTCAGGGAGACAGACAGAGAAGGGGAAGTACACAGAGAAGGCTTTCTGCACAGGCAGGGCGTGATTCTGCAGCTCTGTGGCTAAGCTGCTGGCACAGAAATACACGGCTGAGTCCTGGGGTTCTGCCGCCTTGATCGTCAGGTTGGAGGAGGATTTAGTAGGCATCACAGCTGAGAATCGCTCTTTGGGCAGCCCTGAATCGTCTATGAGGTCCATGTTATTAAAGTAAACCAGCAGTTCCAGCCCTTGCCCCATGAACTGTCTGTACCAGAAAAGCGCAACGTGGCCTGAAATAGGATTACAGTTCAAAGCTACTGTTTGCTTCTTCCCTGTCAGCACATGCTTTGGTGTCTGGGTAACTCCAGCATCTGTAGATCGGGAAAAGAGACAGAATTAGAACTCAGCATAAGGAGCATGACTGGAGTCATAACTGTCAAGGTCCAAACATGCAGATTCTTTATTTCTGGGGACTCACCTACTCCTGGGAAGCAGAGGAGCATGCAGCAAAGGAGCCTGGTGACCATGGCGGGTGGGGCGCGAGGAGGCCCCGCGGCTGAGAACTCAAGGGCCTCTCGTCTCCTCGCCTAGAGGCGGCTCAGCAGCGACATCACTGTCTGTGTCGTGACTCGGAAGATTCCTCCTGAAGGAGAACATCGATCCTCTACCGAGCATCACCTGAAATAAATCTTAACTGCTCCAGGATGTGATTGGCTCATTCGAAGACTCCAAAGGCCTCCCTCAGCTGTCACCCCTCCTAACCCCTGCATCTGGGGACCTCAGAACACCACATCTCCCCCCTGCCTTTCCTGATGTATCACGTATCAAACTGCCTGCTGGACATTTCCACGTGATGGGCCGTCAGCACCTCCAACTCTGGACGTTAATGATCTGCTTTCTAAATCTCAAGAACTTCACTATCCCTCTCACTGGCGAGGCTTATCTCCCCCACACACAAAGCAAAATAATGCACTGTTTGCTTTGACTTTGCCTCAGACCCCTCCTAGAAGCATTTGGATGTGGGTTCTCATCATGAAAGAGACAAAACTGGCCCTGAGAAGGACCGGGATGTGCGGATTTTATTTCTAGAGAAAGCCGATGTATGGCCCTGTGTTGCGCCTTTGGAGCCCAGAGCAAAGTGCAAGGTCAAAATTCTTATTCTCTGAGGCACTAGTGTGGACTGAGCAGGGACAAATCGGGCTTTAACTTTCCACAGGGTACCTCCATAAAGCAGTGTGCAGTGAATTCAAATCCTTTTACTTTTATCAGTGATTAGTGATTAATAGCTCACTCTGTATAGTAAGGCAACCAGTATTACGATTAACTCTACCTGACAGAGGGATGAGAGTTTGGAAAATGTCCTGGTTCTTAGGCTACTGGCAGCAATACAATCTCCATTCACAGAGGACATCGAACACTTTAGCGCCATGTCTTTGCTACTGGCACACTGACACTCCCCGAACTGAGGAGTCTGTCAAGACATCAGAGAGAAATTTGTGACTGGCTGACTTGGAAGTTAAACATTGAAACTTTCATAATCCCAGATAAATCACGGTGCTTATTCCTCCCTGATCTGGCGTGTAATAATATCCCTGAGTTGGTACACATCTCTGTATGCTCACTTTTGCTCACAGTAAATCTCTCCAAATGTGTTTTGGGGATCTGTGCCATCCTGGGACCCAGGCACGAAGAAAGGGGAGGCTGGTGACAGGACTTGGGAAGGGGGCTGTGCAGGTACCACCAAACAAAATATTTTGACTTGGCACAGAATTCTGGGACAGAGATTTTCTTACCTGCACCCAGGACTAATCTTCTCTAGGATACAAAGAGTCGTAAAAGAAAGAAATTGTGAGAATACAACAAGATCAGCACATGACCATGGCATCTCTCTCACCTACTGCTCCACTAGACACAAGCCTGGCACCCTGGCTGGCAACAAGGAGACACAAAATGGCTCACAACAGTGTAGTGACTAAGTCCAAGGCCACATGAAAATCTGAGAAGGAGCTTGCTATGCTGCTTTCTTCCCTCGCTGTACTTCCCATTGTGAAAGACAGAGCTTCAATGGCAAGTTTAAATGACATCCTAATGAACCACCAGGCTGGGGATTTAGCTCAGTGGTGGAGTGCTTTCCTAGCAAGCACAAGGCCCTGAGTTTGACCTCCAGCAACCCCCCCAAAAAATTCTGAGCCACCAGTAATAAAACACACTCAGAGGTGCCCCAAATCTAAACACATATGACTTCTATTTTAAAAATTCCCTGTAAAACCCTAGGGGAAGTCCATCTAAATCATCAGTTTTTTCAACAGTTCTGCATCTTTTCTCAAATCTGATCCATTCCAGGCTTTGAATATATTGTATTTATTTCCATTACAGCTTTTTATTTCTAATATAATACCACACATTTTATTTCCCTCTTCTATTATGTAATCCTTTAAGAAAGATTAAGCTGAATTTTTAAATGTTTAAAGTGCTTTTTAAGTTTGCCTTATTCATTCTATACCAACGAGTAGTCTTAGCAATATTCACTGGTATTAAACAACACCTTTCATTTTATGCTCACATCTTGGCCCAGGCCACTAATCTTCCTAACCTATTCTGCTACACTTCACTTTTATGGTCTTCCACGGGGAGACGTATGAAATTAACAGGTCTGGGTCCTCTTAAATAAGCTCTATTAAAACAAATATTTGCACATCTTCAGTTTCCGGTGTTGTGCAATTCTATCTACAAGGTTTTCTCTTCCTCGTTTTTGCCTCTTTAATATGCCCCAACCTATACTAGACTTTCTTAAGAGTAATAATGTTAACAATTGATTAGGCACAGACTGTAGCTGAAGGTCATGTAATAATATGACTGTTTTTATTGAACTCTGTAGGCATCCCCTGTCACAGCTGTCCCGGTGATACATAACACTCCTTAGAGTCATACTTTTTAGAGCTATTCTCCTGTAGACTTCAAAATCTTGTCTTCCTCTTGGGAACCCCTTCAGGGTCCCTGTGAGATCCTGTGGCTTCTCTTCTAAAGGGCTTTCTTTGGTCTCAGTAAAAACCAAAATAAATTTCTCTCTTTTCCACTGTTCTGAGAAACTTTCATCCTGAATGCATTTCCTCTTTTCTCTGTAGTCTATTTTTTTCCAGTCCCAAGACCTTGCCTTTCCTTTCACATGAGAAAACTAAGTCTCCTAAAATGCTAGCAGTTCTCCTGTGGAAGTTGTTTTCTTTAATGAAGCTGTATTTTTATTTTCATTTGAAATGACTTTTAAAAACTCAGTCCCAAATTTCTTGTGTTTGAGTCCCTCTGTTCATTTATTAACAATCTGATGTGGGGAAAATTACACATTTTCGGTTTTCTCCTCTACAAGATAAGACATTAAATAAATATTTTTAGAACCTATTGGAATGCCCAAAATATAGTAAGATCCATGTGAGTGCTTTCTCTTATGAATATTCTTCCTGTGTTCTTGTCCTTATAGTAACAAGGAATCATCACTTCAAACCACTATGTCATCTCATCTACTGCCTCTGCAAATTTAAATTCCACCTGACACAGCACTGGAAGCGCAGACATTCCATAAATTACCCTTTAAACTTTTGCAGTAATTGTGTTGATTGACTTCGCATTTTAGTGTGTACATGATCTAATTTCTCTTGCCTTAAGAGTTCTCTTCATTACCTTTTTCTCCAAGTCAAAGAGCCTGATCAATTATGTTTACTACCATTCACTCTAAATTATTTCTGTTTGAGTGTTCACTGTTACTGATGGTTTATTCTCTTTAACTTCTTGGGGAATCTTAGAAATAGAAATTCTCCCATGACAATTCACATGATGAGGCTTTTTCAATGACTATTTTCTCACTGTCTGAAAAGCTCTATATGAGACATGACCTTTTCTTAACTTCTTACTGGTGAACAGGGAGGTCGTAATCATCTAGGAGTTCAGAAAATATGCAGACAAGGGCAGAGGCCATTGTATAGTTCTGTAGATTCTAAAAGACCCACAAGCCTGAAGCTGCATTGTTAAGGTTTAAATCTAAAATCCCCAATGTTTTATGTGTTTAGAGGTGGGGCTTTTAAAAGGTGATTGTATAATGGGGATTAATTTATTGATGAGTTATAGATAAATGTGCTGTTAGGAGGTGGGTCCTGATCAGAAGAGGTGGGTCATTAGAAGTATGACTTGGAAGGGTGTATTCTTGCCCCCAGTCCCTCCCTTCTCTCTCCCTATCTCTCTCTCCCTCTCTCCCTCTGTCTCTCTGTCTCTGTCTCTCTCTCTCTCCATCCTTCTTCCTCTTGGTGACTGTGGAGTGAGCAGCTGTCCTCCACCATGTTTCTCTACCAAACTGTTTCTGTCTTCAAGCCAGTCAACTATTGACTGAATGTTCCGAAGCCATGAGCCAAAATAAACCTCTCTTCCTTTAAATTGCTGGTGTTGAGTATTTTGTCCAGCAGTGGAAAAGCAACTAACATATACATCATTCAAACTGAATATTCTGCATTTGATTGAGGAAGTAGAGAAGTTAATATATACTTGTTACTAATCCCAAATTCATCTATTGGATAATATTAATGCATACTTTGAATACTCTACTGTGAAGATTTAAAAGACTTATCTTTTCCAAATATGAAGCAATTAGATTTTTGTCTTACATTTATTGGGAAGGAACATTATCAAATTTGACTTATGTATCCAAGAATGATCAGAATTGGAGAATCCGCTTCAGTTAAAGCTAATGACTGCACTCGAGAGTCATGCAGAAATATCAGAAATAGACTTGATAATCAAGCAAAAACTGCAGATAATGTCTAACAAAACTTCACACAAATCCGATGACTTTAAACAACCATTTATTATTACTAATATGTCTAGGGGATAGACAGACAGTCCTGTGAATCTTGGCTTGTTATGTTAGATAATAATTCTAGCATAAATTAGTGGTGATTGGCAAAGTCTGTAGTGGTTTCTGTGGTATCTATTGTCATCCTCCTAACAGAGACTTTGGTACAGCCAACGTTTTTAAATCTGATGGAGGAATTTTGTCTTGACATAGTCCAAGTGGCAGGGGTTGTGGAATTAAACAGAAACATATAAGAGGTCAGTGAAATTCCTGGTCTCCAAAAATAAGTAAAATTAACACGATGAGAATGCCCTGATCCATCTGCATGGTTATTCCTTCACAAAATCAGCTCCTATCATTTTCCACTGTGAAAAAGGAGTCAGCAGAGCCATTTGTTGCTTGATAGAGAAATAAAGTATTCAGCAGCATCTCGAGTAATTACAAGGATTGGACATGTTGGAGAAGATGGTGGACACTGTAAGAGAAATGGTACAGAGAGACATTAAATTGTGTAAACATTTTTTGCAAGAAAATCAAGTACCTTTGATTACTAGGATAAATGTTGTGAAGCATCTCATGGCCCAGACATTTAAAACCTCAAATACTATCTCAAAGTGAGATTTTTATCTTGTAATCACTGGAGCTTCCCTGAATGTATAAAACTGGACAGTGTGTCCTAAGTACAATCACACTAGTAGAATAAATTAGGCCTCCTACAGCAATAACAAAATCAAAGTGGGGAAGTAGGAAATGCTGTGAGGAGAAAAGAAGTCAAAACATCTGCACATATTTTTGCTGAGAAGCCTAGTATGTCCTCACCGAGCTGGCTGATTTGGAGAATGCCATCTATACCACATGTCACAGAACAGCCGTCCTAAACAGTTTTGTCTTGCATTTGTTTAAGTCCTTTCATTTATCCAAAACATATGCTTCCATCACCTTCCGTATGTATCTAATACCCAATGTTAGTATTTGTGATAAAAATTTCAAAGTTCTTACCCTCAGGTAATTTAAGTTTGGGAGAGATGAACATTCATTCACTTTTCAGGAGGGATTTACTGTAATCATGGAAGAAAGGCTGGAAAGGATGGGAAGGAAAATTTGGAAGTGAAGAAGTCAAGAAACTGAAAAGCCAGTCAATGTGTACACTGTCCTGGTGATGATATAGATACCAAGAGTGATGACGAGGTTGGTAGTGGGCAGAAGGACTGCACAAGAAGAGAGATCTGATAGTAAAGAAATCAGTGCAACAGTAAGGGCCAGTATCCTAATGCCATATGTGTAAAGGACTGAGCTTTAATCTGTAAGAAGAAAAGACCTGCAAGCATTAGAGAGAATCCAGAACAAGGAATATATTAAAATCATATGCAGATATACACTATGTCTCTTGATATATCCACAAAAGAAACTGCATTTCATTCTGTACTATTTTCACATTGAAAGCACTTGAGTGACAAAAATAGGTCCATAAAAAGTGTAACTTGGTTTTGGCAGGACTTGCATAACCCTGAGTTGCTTTGGCCACTCAAATACAGATATCTTTTGTACCAGCTGACAAGGGGTTGAGAAGCAATCAGTAGGTGAATCAGGCCATAAAAGGGAGGAATTAAAACCATTCAGAATGGTTACAGTAGAAATTTCTAACACAAATCAGAAGGAAAATACAGATTTGGTTGTTAAAGACACAGGATCATGAAGAAAAGAGAGCAAAGTAAAGAGGGCAGGTCTGCGTGGTGTGGGATGGTCCAAGGTGGATCCATATCGATCGTTCAGAGTGGGCAGCTCTTCCTGCTGGAGTACACGCCGGTGGGTCTTTCTCTCACAGTCAGGATGTTTTGCTGAGGAAGGGATCTGTTCACAGCTTAGAGTGAGCAGAGGATGGATAGGGAGTGCAGATCAGAGGTCATGGCCCTTCTCGAGGTCCCACATTCAGCAGGGGACAACAACTGCAGGAAGGAAGAGTGATTTACAGTGTGAAAGGTTTACCTGACGTGTGAGCTTTGAGGCTACAGACAATTTGCGAGACAGCCCTGAAACTCATTTCCTGGTATTTCCAACTCGAGATTTTCTGCATTGACATCTTATTACTTTCGAACTTTGTCCTGCTCCCAACCTGCGTATGTCAAGTGGGGATGGAGGATCAGGGGAGACTGTACTCAGGACTGGGGCCAGAGGGAGAAGGGGGCAGCTCCGGGTTTCTGCGTTGGCAGGGCATGGCTCCACCACGCTGTTTCTAAGCTGCTGGCACAGAGAGACACGGCTGAGTCGCTGGGTTCTGCAGGCTGATCTTCAGGATGGAGAACGATGCATCAGGCACCTGTGCTGTGAAGCGATCCTAGGGCATGTCCCCATCACTCGTAAGAGATCAGCTGCGGAGGTAAGTCTGCGTTTCCAATCTCTGGGCCACAGTTCGTCTGTATCAGTAAAGGTCACTGTGACCTGAAATTGGCTCACTTCTCAGAGTTGCTCCTTGTCTCCTCTTTGTTATCTCATGCGGGGGTGTCTGAAGGATGCCAGCATTTGTGTGCTCTGTGAACGAAGTCAGAAGAGAGGGACAGAATAAGGAAGATATAGGGAGTCATCAGTAGAGAAGCCGGCATGAAGATGCTGAATATTCTACAGACTGACTTGCTACCAGAACACGCAGCGCCACCCAGCAGAGTCTGGGTGCCTGTGGCGGTGTGAGCCGGTGTGGAATATCCAGACCAGGGCCCCGTGAGCAGGAGGATGGAAGTGAGTTGTGGTACACTTTATTCTTACAAGATGCATCTGTCGGTGACGTCACCAAGCAAGACACCTTCCCCAATCTGAAAGCCCCTCACAGAGGAGACTGTGTCTCTGGGAGACGAATCACACAGGACTGAACTCTACTATAACTGACCTGAGATACAGGTTTACCTATCTGGAGGCTCTTTGCGTCTTATTTGGCATTTATTTGGCATAATGCTTTCCCTTTGGTATGCTTGTTATTTCCATCGATATCTGGAATTCTAAGTATTTAAAGTTGACTTCATTGCCTTATTGCGCTCCAGCTTCTCTGCATGCCCTCTTATTCCGCTCAGCAGGGTCTCGATATTCCAAGTCATAAGTTCAGTCTCAAACCAGCTGTCGGTTATTGGGAGTTGACTTATGAGCTTCCAAGGAAGAGCAGGCGTAGCAGCACATTGCGAGAGCCATAGAGATTGAACTGAGGCCAGAAGACCTGGTCACATTTGCGTACTCTGCAGTGGAAGACCCCTCTGCGCAGCATTATCTTAGAGAGCCGTATTAAATTCCTGGAGCCCACAGCACTGACTCGCCCACATTCTCTGTCTCCATCCTGAGAAAAACAAACATTGCCTTGTTCTTAAAAAGTCAAATGCTCCAGAGTTGATTTGCATCTTACTTTAGTGCCCAGCAAAGCTCAATTTTTTCCCATTTTTTTTTTGTGTGTATGTGTGCACATGTGTGTGTGCGTGTGTGTTTGTGTGCTGCTGAGGATCAAACCCGGGTCCAGTGCATGCTAGGCGAGTGTTTCACCACTGAATTACAACCTCCACTCAAGCTTGACATCTCTTGATTACGACCTGGTCTTTTCCTTATGAGAAGAACCTGCAAGCCACTCCCATCACCTCACTTCCTTTCAGGGTGGAGGGTACAGAGAGCTCAAAGGGGCTCTGTTTCCTCACTTGGTGAGTTATTTGCTAACAAATAAGGAAGAGTTGAAGTCTACTCTTTCCTTGTTGACACAGAGATGCACCACCCAGTGCTCTGAACCTGAGAGTCACCGACGCTCTGCAGGCCAGCTGGTGCCTCCCGAGACCCACTTTCCCTTGACACCGCCATCCTCTAGCAATGTCTCTTGGGCTCGGAAAGGAAAACTGTGATCATCAATGTTTTGGAAAAAATCATCTGTTATTTTTATTGCCAGGTGTGGTAGGTACATGTGGTAGGTAGAATGATGGTCCTCCAGAGACATCCACATCTAATCCCTGGAGCCTGTGAATGTGTCCAATTATGTGGCAAAAGGAAATTAAATTCTCAATGGAATTAAAGTGGCCAATCAGCTGACTTTAACAGAGGGAGATTATCCTAAAATTTCCGTGTAGCTCTACTGGAACCACGAGGGTCTTAACAGTGTAGAAGAAAAAGACAGAAAGTGAAGCAGCACGAGAAAAGACATGGCCACTTGAACAGTCCTTGTTGGTTCTGAAGATGGAATGGGGTTATGAGCCAAGGTGCTGGTGGCCGCTGAAAGGATGAGAAAACAGATTCTCCTCTCACCTACAAAGGAAAAGTAGGCCTGCTAACATCTTGATTTGAGCCCAGTTATTCACATTTTGGTCTTCGACCTTCGTATTTATAAGATAATAAATCCGTGTTGCTTGAAGCAAGCAAGTTAGTGGTAATATGTTACAGCAGCAATCAATACACTGTAGTATCCATAGAACTCACTGCTGAAAGATGCAGAAGCTAAATACAAAGTACCAGTGGGACGCAAATGCACCATAACAAAGAAGGAACCTGAAGCTGGACCAAAGGAAGTCAAGTTCCCTGGCCAGACCTCACCTGCTCCAGGGGACGCACGGGCGCCTGGAGTGAGTGACAAGGAAAGGTGCAGAGTGTGGCAACGTCCTGCTCACAGCTAAGTTCTAGGGGGACAAGACTCTGCTCTTTGGACCCGTCTGATGAGTCGGCTTGCTGGTGGCATCACTGTGGTGTCGCCATCCCGAGGCCAGAGCCCCTGTAGTCCCGGGTAGCATGTCCGTTTCTCCTGCCCTGTCCATTCAGCAGAGCAGGCAGGGCTGGCTTGGCCTGAATCCAGGTTAGGCTCTCAGGCTCTTCTGACAGCAAACTGCGTCTTTCCTTTCCGAAGCGCAGAACACAAAGAGCTGCACCTCCCGACTCCCTGCACCTGACATCTCAAGCCGGCTCAGAGGTGTCCCCGCGGCAAGCCGCCCTGCCACTCAGAGCCCAGCTCGAAGCTCCATTCAGAGAAAAACCACAGCAGAGGAAAGAGGTCGTTCTGTAACGCCTTCACTCTGAGCCATAATTCAAGACATCTGCAAACCAACTCCTTGAATCTAAGCCTGAGCACGGAGTTTCCCTTCATCATCCGGCAGGGAGCTCGCAGAGTCGCGCCGAACTCAAGACAAAAATGAAGCCACAGTGCCTCCTAGTGGCCGGTACGCAGAAACAGCGCAAATGTACTGTGTCTCCAGGATGCCTTGCTGTGGCTAAGCGGCTGGGGCAGAGAAGCAGGGCGCAGCCCCCCAGCTCTGCACGCTTGATCTTCAGAGTGGAGTCCACTCTTTTGGGCC